>JARHVA010001442.1:2167500-2182500 GCA_037957365.1 Torreya grandis
TAATAAATAGTACAAAAGGGGTTACCAAAGCATAACTCAGAATAATAAAAGGTTCAAAAATCAAAATTGAAGGAAGAAATAGTACACCAAGCACATGTAAATAAAGTGAAGGATAAAAATATACCTATCTAAAATGAGGTCCCAATTTTAAAATAGTATGGGTTTCATCAAAAGTATCTTCAATAATTCGATTATCAAGGTCAAGGGTTGGGAAAACATGACTAAGGCATCATTACTCATATTCTAGCCATTGATAATTTTGGTTAACCAAGTTTGGGATTTATGGAACATACTAAGTAAAATCATTCACATATATATTTTATCAAGGTAAAATATCTAGATACACAGGAAATATCAAAATAAAAGAAAGTACTTAAGTTGCAAAGTCAAAATAATGTTAATCTAACAAGCATTATCAAAAGAGGCTTTATAGCAAAAGAGATTATAAAGAACCATATGCCTATAATAAGCACAATTTCAAAGGTTACAGTAATAAAAAATATTTCAAAGAAAAATTTGAAAAGGTCAACTCCACAGTATGAGGCAATTCCACATGCTCATCTAGATACAATAGAAGTTAACACTAACATTCTAGGTTATTATAATTATTATGATATTGATAATGAACAATAATCAAATTCATACTACAACTTAATTAAACTATAACATATCAATTGCACTACACAAGAGGTTACAATTCCAATTTACAAGCCATTGATAGTGAGTCTCCCATTAGATTCATCAGTTAGTATGTTCCTCCTTACTTGTACATAGTTTCATTCACTCTTTCTCCTTGTATATAGTTTCATTTTCTCATGTTACATGTACATAAATTATATAAATAAAATACAAAAAACAATATAATATGCTAAAACACAAAAAAAAAAATATTTACTCAAAAAATATAAATTAAAGATTGTACGCATTGTCATGTTTACACTTCTTATATTTTGTAGATACTACATATGTTAGCTATCTTAGTATAGTCAATTTTTATCATACATACATGCTTCCCTTGTTATTTTCAAGTGTTTGTAGATACTTATAGGACTCTGTTCTACTACACATATCCAAATTTGATACTAACTACCCAACATGGAAATATACACAAATACACTAATTCAACATGGATACATTCTCCCATTTGGAGGCATCCTATACATTGTTTCAATTACTAGGTTACATATTTATAAACTCTACATCACATATTTAGCATTATTATATCTTGATAATGATCATCCTACTCTACTCAGATTTATTATCGACTACTACTACTCTAGACTCAACTTATGTACATCTTAGATCTTATACAAATTTATACCAAATGTTCATGCATAGTTCCATTTCTAGCTTTCCTAGTTTATACTTGATGTGTCTCTATGATTATTCTTTGAGGTCATTTAAATATGGCACTAATCTCTCTCTCTCTCTCTCTCTCTCTCTATATATATATATATATATATATATATGCTTTGCTTTGGACATGTACCCATGTCCTTGTGTGTGCCTTCTTGATTATGTATGTAGACATTTGAACATGTCCTTCCATGTGGCTATAATCCAACTTAATTTTTGTTTATGTATGTGAACATTTGAAAATGTCCTCTTATGTCTTGATTTCTCATATTTAGTGACATGTAACCATGTCCCTTATATTGTGGCCCCTTGACCTACTTTTTGTGCCTCATGTGTGTTGTATGTATGCTTTCTTATATGCATCATAGCCATGACACTTATATATTACTCATTGTACACTCTAGTTTTATATGCCATGAGAGACCTCATGAATATCCTATTCCTCCTTAGGTGACATGATGGACATCATGCCCCATTCCCCTAGGTTGATTCTCAGTTAGTACGTACTCAGATTTTATATTCATATACATTGTTATCTATCTTGGCAACCTTACGAATATTATATCTAACATACATTATGTATTACAAACTTATGCTCATATTATCTTACATTATAATGTCATGTATGCACATTATATTGGTTGATTATGAAGATATAATATATGCTCTAGATAAAATACATATTGTAAATATTTTTATTCTAAGGGTAGTTCTTGTATAGGTTCAATAATTCCCCTCAAAAGATTGGGCATTAAAAGAGGTTTGTCATAAAGTTCAATCTATCTAAATGCAATCAAACTGTATTTTTTAGCACACAATAAAAAATTTAGTTTCAGGAAAATGTAGTGGGAAGCAGTGACATAGAGACCTATTTTATTTGTACAAAAATTATAATAGTTGGACATTAGTGCCTTAATTGGGACACTAGTGCCACTAGTGCTACTATAAAATATATGGCATTACTATCTAGTAGCTTTATTTTTTGGATATTATATATTGGTAAGAAAAGTATAATAGGTGTTGTCACTTGGGTTTACACCCTTTGAGGAGATGGAAAAGCTATCCTCATACAAGTGGCACAATGGAAACACCTCTAGGCTTGTGGGTTGCCTAAGGAATGAGGTAAATCTCTAGATAGGGCTAGCTCCCTTGATGTATCACTTTAGATCATAAATACACTTAAATTTTGGGGGTGAAAATGGAGAAATATAATTGAAATAAAACTAACATAAGCGAGGTGATACACCAAAATAGATGATGACTTCCAACTATCAACATGTTACATAGGAAATCAAGAGACAAATTAAACATACACTTCTCCAATCTTCATCTTCTCACATCAATGTTACATTGTGAGGTTATAGATGAATGTGAAAAGCTATGAGGACTATAAAAGAGGCATATGAGGTTACTAATGAATATAATAACTCACTCAATCCTTGAAATTTCCTATAACACTTCACATGCCCTGTAATAAAAAGCTTTCCAATTGTAAATAGGATGCAAGAATGAGACAACATGCTAAGGAATCCATTGTCTTCACCAATAAAGATCCAAAATTCAAGTAAAAAACACTAATAAAATTCATGTAGAGGTAAAAATTAATAGTATTATTGATCAAATGGCATGCATTTGAGCAGGGATTTTCCATACTCAAGTGGAGCATAAATTACAATGCCAAAATGGCTAGTTCTTATAGAACTTGAGAGAGAGGGAAGAAGAGAGAAGTACAAGGGTCACAAGGAAACTTGTAAATATGAGATAATAATTTACTTGCACATGATATAAGTATTTGGTATGAACAATTCAAGGTTAGGAATCCCAAGTATCCATCCAAGTCATCAAACTCTTGCAAAGTGGCATAAGATTCCTTAAAATTGGCACTGAAAAATTCCCTCATGATTAAACCTTTTTGAGAACCTAATAAATAATTATGAGTAGGTAAAATGATTTAAATTAATTTCAATGGTTTTAATAATTCCTCTCCATGCATTGGTTGTAGGCTTGGTCCTCTGAAATCATCTAGAAAGGAGCTATCATTATCTATAGTTCAGAAAACTCTTCCTCCATACACCTTGTACACTTGGCTTAAAAATTGAAATAAATTGATCATGAAAATACATTTTATGGAGTTTATGACACCTTTTAAGACCCTATATGGACTTATAAGTATCATGGACACCTTAAAATCACTTTCACTTAGAGTTTTTAAATTTCTCACTAACTTGTCAAATAGGCCAATTTTGAATGGCTGAGATGAAACACCTAGTTTTTAAACTTATGAGTTTTTAATTGGAATAAAATTTACATATGGAGTTATAAATTTTTTATAAATTTCTTCAAAACTTTATTTCACCTTTAGACTCCTCTTATATCCTATAAAACACACAAAATGGTCAAAATAGCCTATTTTATACCTTATTAGTATAGGTACATATAGAAAAAAGGATGGGATGGATAATAAATGATTCATATAAAAATTAAAATAGGTTTAATGGTAAAAATATTCCATTAAAATGTATCCCCATCTTCATTTATCTAAACTGGTCCTTAATAAGGGTTTACAAGGGTTTCTGACAATTTTGATTCTTAACATTTGTTCATAAAGGTTTGACATATAAGTTTCCAACTAATTATATGAATTAATATTTAAATACATTTTATAATATCACTAAACTCCTTTATCTCTCATGTAAATCCTCCAAAAATATATGAGCACTTGAACCTCTCCTATCGAGCTTGTCCTTCACTTTCCTACAGGTCTAAGTTGGTCTAAGGTCCAAGAATGGCTTAATTTTGTTTTATTTTTACTATAAAATATTTTAAAAATATTATTTGACCCCATGAACATGTTTCAATTGTTCATAATTCATAATTCATGTTATAAATGCAAAAGGCCTCTCATTTGGAATCTAGGTTTCACCATGCCTAGTATGTTTGTTTACACTTAAGAGATAAAAATGACCCTTTAAGGTTTTAATTGACTAAAAATAGATTGGGAACTTATAACATGATACCATAATAATTATTCAATAGGATATAAGTTATATCAAATACTATAAGTGAAAATGACCCCCTCATCTATCACTAGGCCTCAACCTTGCCTTTAGGCCTGACTACAACTCCAAAGGTTTAGACCATCCTATCAAGTTACATAATATTTTTAGGTTTTATAAACATTTTAATAGGTTTTATAAAACTTTAAAAAACTCTTTTGGATGTTTAAACATCTCCTAAGACCATCCATTTGTTATCCTTCACCAAAATTGCTAATTTGTGCTCAAGAGGAAGTACCCCCCTATTTGAGACAAAATAAGGGGCACTTCCCATATTATCTCAAGAAAAAAGAGTATTTAATGGAATTTTAAAATTTTTTATGATATAAAATACCAAAATTTAGCCTTCCATAAAGTCATTTGACCATCCAAAAGGACCTAAACCAAAATAAAACATTCAAAGAAAAATTATGTATGCAAGATTTCACAAGGACTGTGTTATGCTTGTTTGATTTGTTTATCTACTCAAAATACATAATTATAGTTAGATTAGATTTATTTATATTATTATTACATTTCTCTCAATTATCTTGTCACTTAAAATATCCATTCTCCTTTCTATACACCCTATTTAGTCAAAATTGGATTTCTTGTCTGACCATGTTTCCTCTTGAAAATACCCCTATAGGTAGAGTTTTGTATGAACTAGGCCTTAAATACAATATTTTTAACCTTTATTGAAACATAAATAGTCATTTAACAGTGATTATATTCATCCCTTGATGTTTTAAACATACTAACACTTTGAAACATCACCTGATACTACTCACTACCAACACAGTCATTTATAATGGATGTAGGTGTATTTAGGGTCCCAAGGAGTTTGTATAGGATTTTTCATCATGTTTAGTTATAATTAAGGTGATAATGTATTTTAATAATGTTATCACCAATTTATTTTATCATTCCAACTTCTCTATACTCTTTACATGTCTCTTGAACTCATAACTGAGTTTTCCTTTAACCGACTATAAACCCTACCTTAATGATTATGTTAGGTGTGTGTGAGCTTCAAATAAGAATTGGTTATGATGTTTTAGAGAATCCCTTGAACCCATTTTTGTCACAATATACATTATTTAACTTTTAATAAAATTTATATTCTCAAAACACCACATAGACATCAAATTTGAAACACTATTCTATACCATGTTATAGGTGAATGTTAAGGTTGTTATATGGACTATAGGTACAAATCATATTACCTAGACCCTTAAAGTGTGATTTATGAAATAATTTATATTCTTCACACAATTAAATATCCATATTAACTCTTATCATGATTTGAATAAGGTGTATAACCAAAACTATTAAACTCAGTCCCTTTGACAAGCCTATAACTAGCTTGCAAGCTTCATTTATGAGGTAAAAGAAACCTATAGGTGCATTGTGAGGGTAAAGAATAGCATATCATATCATATAAATGATTTTTTGGGTCAAGAATTATTTCCTTAACTATTATGACCTATTAAAATCATGGAAATAATATCTAGTCTTACAATATTGGGTTAGGCTTTGAAGGAGACAATAGCTATAGGTATTTATTTATGTCCTTGCAAACCAATTCAACCTAAAATTTTATCATACTCTAATATATAAGGATTTTTGAAACCTTTATAATAATAATATATTTATAATACCTCTTAATCATTTTATTATCCCTCACACCTTGAAAAGTAAACACTTTATCTTGTTTAAGCCCTGAGCTGGCTATAGATAACACTAGGCTTATGTATGGACTATTACACCTTGGTGAATGCAAAATACCCTTTTTGTGATCTTATTTGATGATTTACATAGAAATTATATGTATATTAGTTAAATTGGACCATAAAAACCTATTATTATGCATTGTAATTCATTTCATTGGTTCAGGAGGTGAACTTGACTCACATGGATATAGATAACACTAATTGATTTTAGTGTCTTAAAGAATAACTTGAGGGCTTAAGAAAACTAACCTCTCTAACTCAAAAAACTCCTTTATTTTTCAATATGATATGCCTATGTGATATATTTAAGACAAATTAAATTGGATGCTCTGGAACTTAATGAAATCATGTATAAGGACATATAAAAAAGGGCCTAGACCTCTATTTTGACAATTTTGGGAAACTGCCCCAAAATGTCACAAGCTTGCTCCAAGACCATTTAATGCATATCTAATTTTTCCAAACCAATTCAAAACTATTAAATATGATTAAAAATATTTTTTTGACTCGTCAAACATTAGATATTGTTCAAACACATTTTCCATTCTCTTCCAATTGATGGTAGGCTGTACACCTATTATAAATGACCATTTTGTGCAATTACTTGCTTTATTAGCTCTTAAAGTGGATATTTGGATTTGGATTTAGAAATTTAGATAAATAAAATAAAGTTATGAGCAATAATTAATCAATTCACTTTATTTTGAAACCATAACATAAGATAAAACACTAGTAATTGGAATAAATTAATTCAAATCCACTCCACTCCTTACAAACTGAGTTGGTTGGCTCATAAAATCAAATAATAATGTGAAAAAAATCATGGATAACATGAGATAAATAATTCAAAATCATATATAACCAATATTATCAACTATATTATATGGTCTTTCCTAAATAAGAGTAAAACCTATAAGGTACATAGATAAATAGACAAAAAAATATAGTCATCTTCATGAAGATGGTTCATGAAGAAAAATTCCACCATTATTATAAATACTTATATATAAATTAAGGTATATAAGTTTAATACAAACTCCCAAAATAATTTGACTTAAAACCCTCTTAGTTGTCCATACCGAGCAAAAACCTGAAGGTCACTTTTGTATGTCTAAGAAAATAAAGATGGAATAGAATAGTTTTGGGCCAAAAATAGAACTTACAGATAAAAAACATTTAACTGAGCTTGGTGAATTTTAAGAGACACACCATGATCCTTTACCACATGACACACTTCCCCATGAGTTGTAAAAGTGTCAAACTCACATTTTTCCTCAAGAAAGCTACCTTTTATTTTGATGAACCTACCACTTTTTATTTATGCCAATAAATTAAGAATTATAAGGACACATTGGATGTGACATAATGTTTTGTAACCTTCACACTTCCTAATAAATCTATACAAGTCATTAAATGCACCTTTTTGACCTCAAAATAACCCAAATATGATATAAGGACTAAAATAACTAATGGCTAAGGATAATACAATATTAAGTGACATTAATTAATCTATAAAATATCTTGTGACATCTATATTATACCCATAAAATTCCTAAAATTCATGTTTTTACCTAGGAGTGCCCCCAATTCGACGTAAAGGTCAAATGGTCATTACTAGGGATAGTCTAGTGTTGCACAAGTTAAGTTATAGATTACTAGTTTTGGATTAGTTTAACATAAATTCATACTAATTATCTCAAATGTGGGGCATCATTCACAACATGATCATTCCCATTTTAGTTTCATATACTCAATATAAATTATTACAACTCAATATAGTATCCATATACTTAAATATCAAATTTAGGGGCATATATGTGACACATTATTTTTGTATGCTCAATTATGCACTAGGTGATCAGGTGGAATGAAAAAATCCATGTAATTATATAAATTGTACACAATATACACCATATTCCAATTTACACGCTATATTTATGCCTTACTCCATCTCTAGTGGTTGGAATTCTTGAGTGTCCTAGAGCTACTTGATATTCTTGAGTGGCCCAAAGCTATTTTATATTCCAAAGTTCCTAAGTGGCCATAGAGTTGACACATATTATTCTAGTTATAGTTACATATATTTAGTAACATCATGCAGTTTTATTTTTATATGCATCTACTACACATGGGTAGGTAATGATGGAGTCATAGTCTACTTGAATTCTTGAACCACCTATATGAGAGGTTTAGACACACCATCAATCCAATATAAGCTATTCATATGTCATGATCCACCAATCAAGGGTGGGAAATGATGGAGTAAAAATTATATTGAGTCCTTAATCCACCCACATGGGTAATGATCAAGCCATTAACTAAATCCAAGTTATTCATTGATTGATATCTATACAAATAGACATAGGTTGTCACTAGTTTTATGCATTAGTTTTCATACCCAGTGAGGTGTATTCATTCCTTTCTTCTCTCTTATCTCTTTAATAAATTTTGAATTTAATTTTGATATCTCTTAAATAAGTAATGATCTATCCAATTTTAGTTAATGGAGCATCCTTCACATAATCATATCTAGATTCACAAGATTTGCCTCTTAGTAAGTCTAGGTACAATTCTTTTTCCTTTATCCTAGTCATTTCATTTTAATGCATTTCTATAATAAGGGGGGGGGGGAATTTAATCATCTAAAAATGAAAATTGAGTGCTAATATTGTTAATTGAGACCACATATCCATTGCTTAGCTCTAAACCTATCTTAGGGCATATTTATACACTTATCCAACCTTCATGTAGGCTACACACATCCTTACAAATCCCTAAAGTAGTCCTAAACCCTCACTTTAGTATTCTTGCCCCTAATACCTTAGGTTATACCACCTAGACATTAACACCATAATTTGGATTATATCACCAATGGTGCCAGTGTCTATATTGGGTACTATTGTCCTTTTCCTTCCTTTGGCCACTAATGGATATCTTTTCAAATAAATAATCACCTAAGATCGATCTAGACCAATTTTAATATTTGTGCAAGAACTAGAATAATATATATAGGAATTTTATTATTTTATCCATTAGATGGAAATCAAATGCAAATAACACAAATAAAACTAGAATATGTTAAGCATAATTAAGGTTATCAATCCCTATTCTTCCCTACTTCTACATTTAGCCATATATAACATTCATAATATCAAATTAGTTATATTTAGTCTCAAGAACACTTAAAGAACTTAAGCTAACATTCATACTATATTCCCTTTCACTTACACCAATACTTAGGTGGGGAGAACTATATCAGGCTTGATCCCTCCTTAGAGTATAGGTATGTAGGCAACTCTCATCATAGTGGGGTGTTGAGGATGTCCAACCTACCCCACTAAAATCACACTTTTCTACTTGTGCCAAATGGATTTCATAGAAACATGGAGCTTTAGAGTTTGAATATAAAATCAATCAAAATAGGTCACCTATAGGGAATTATAACTCATGTGTGTAGGAATAAGCTTGGCATACTCAAACATAGGTACACCTAGAAGCTTAGAATAGTTCTACACATAGGACACTAGTGATAAAAGAAGCACACTAGAACCATTACTGCTACTATCCAATTAGAGTGATATTATTTGGGAGGGTTTTTACACTTGAATCTTATCCGCAACACTTAGATCAGCCCCTATCCTAGTTTATATCCTTTATATCTCTCATCTCAGTCAATATCTAGATAGGTACTTGTTTACATCATTTATTTTTCTTTTCAGAAAGGTCAAATTAGGCCAACTATATTACAAATTAGTGATTATATTTATTGCATATTTTCACCCTAATTTACTATATTCAGACCCTTTAACAACCTAGGTCTTAATCTCTATAACCCTAAAAAGTTAAATTAGGGACAAATAATATGCCTCTAATGTCACAATTTTCCCTATTAGGGCTATATAAAGTAATAAAACACACATAATAGTATACCCATATAGATGCACAATAAATTTCCTATAAACATAGGCACCAAACATAGTAATACCACAAGTAGTAATATGCATGATAAATATCATGTTGATTAACATATAAATATGCATGATATGAATCATGGAAACACACATAGTATATCACAAAAAATTAACAAAATTATGTAGCTACATATGGTAAATCACCACACAATGATATACAACCCAAAAGACATGATGAGACTACATGGATTGAAATTAAAACTAGAGGATCCTCTTTAGACAAACACTAGATAATATATCAACCAAAAGCACACTAAAACACTCGCATGAATACACATTAAGGAAATTAAACAAACATAGGCAAACACTAACTTTTTTATTTATTTTAGGATTTAAGTAATCTAAATAAAATAAAACTATTAAAATTTAGATTTTTTAAGATACTACATAAACCATACAAATAGGGAATGTTAAATGGGGATTGATATTGCACTTATTATTTTTAGAATTGACTATAAAAAGGAGATAAGAAGCACTTAATTGATTTATTTTGATCACTTCCTACCTCAATCCCTCAAAATATTTTGTATCAACTCTATGATGGATCAGATTAGGAAACAAAGTCTCAAAACCCACAAAGACACTATCGATGAAGTTCATACACTTATGGAAACTGGTACTATCAAGGTTTTATCTATATTGTTCAAGATGATTGTGTTAGTCTATGCCAGATCAAATATATAGATCTTTTTAAATAATTAAGACCCAGTCCTACACATAAATATATAGTTTACTTATTTTTGCTTCAAAATCCTAGCTTCAATTATGACATCAAAATGACATAAAAAGGGTGGATTGATTTGATTTGAACCACTCTTCATTGAATATTATAATATTTCCTAAATTTAAATACTATGAAGAAGGCTCAAACCACATATTGTTATCCTATTAATACATGTGGGTGCAAGTCTGAATTCAATTTTATTTAGATAATTCTTCGGTAAAAACATGTAATTGATGTGTGCAATTAGATTTATCTTTTAAAATATTTAAAATCTATGCTAAAGTAGAATAATAATATGATAAATGTATATTTTTTATTTGTATTACTTTATCTTTCAATAAATGTTTGCCCCTAAAATTATCCTAAGGAATTTGTATATATAGTGGTTTAAAATTTTAATTAGGTAACTATTGGAACACATAAGAAAACCCAAAAAGCCCCAAAAAGATAAAATGAAGTGATCCAAGAGGTGGTGTAATTAAAAACCCAAATGATATGCTAGGACCATACTTATAAAATCAGACTCTACTAGTAACATACATAGTCTGAGATTAATGTCACTATCTTGAACACAAAACAAAAATAGAGATGATAGAGATATGACTAGGGACCCTTGTGAAAAAAATAAAAATGCATGTATAACGTTCAAACAAAATATCACATAATCAAATAAAGTAGAGAAGGTGTAAGACCAAGACAAATGTGCCAATAAGTGTCCCATCAAAAAGTAAGAGTCCATATATATAAATTCACATGAAAATAATTTAAAAAAAGGATCATACTAATTTTTTGTGTCTATAAATGCCCCTTATTTAATATATTATTTAAATTCAATACTAAATAATTATTTCAAGGGATAAAATATAATACAAACCTGCATTGGCAATTTTTTAAGTTGGATTTTTCATTTCCTTATTATTTCATAATTTTTAATGTGTACCTGTAGTCAATGGAATACATAATAATATAGATTAATGTTCAAAATAAAAATATATATAGTCAAAATTAAAAAAGTGATAACACTCAAAAGAATGACTACACCTATTGTTATGTGATCTCATGCTTCTCTTAGAGTATGCTAATGTTATTTGAAGAGGATATTCCATGGGTTACAAATGACCTAACCCATATGGATAAGGTGCTCTTATTATTTATTTTTATTTACCAGATAATTGAACAAGGTGTCAAGAACTATTTTTAGTTGTGAAACCTCAAAGTAGGTTCATATATAAAAGGTGGAACCCCAAAATAAGTTTATGTCTAAAAGGTGGACCCATGAAACAAGTTTGTATGCAAAAGGTGAAACCTTGTAATATGTTTTTATGTAAATTAAAAATCTAAATCAACCATTGTAGATGGATTATAAACCCAAAGTTATAATGTAGTACCACTGATCCCTATTTGAATCTATTTTTGATAAAACACAAATGAATTATATTATATAGTTTTTTAATTAAGGGTAAGGAGGAGTTTTTTGAAAGGGACTCTACACTTGATAATAAAATTCATAGTTTAGGTCTTAAGAACTATAATGAACAAAAAAAATTTCACAATAAACCAAAATCTAAACCAAGGCTAGATAACAACCAACTCACACAACATAATAACTAAGAAAATGATAACTCACTACAAAAGGAAAGCAAAAAATACCTAAGTCTTTGAATCTTTATCTCTAAGGGTAGCATTCCAATTAATCAACATTTCTTTCAGAGTTTGATCCATGGTGCTAATCTCTTGATATTTGCTCTTGGATATATATTTACCTCTTTTATTTTTCTTACTTGAACCTTCCTCTTTTAAATTCTTTTTGAGAAGTTGCATAAGAACATCCACACTAGAAAGGAAATTGTTAACTGAGGCCTTGTTATGATCAATCAAAGTTTGGATATTTTGTTTGAGTGCCACAATATTTTTTATAAATTACATATCTTTTATTATAATGCCTTCACATGAGTAAAAATATATTGGATATTAATGGCCTATTTTTTTGTATCTTCTACTTTATTAATGGCTTCTTTGATCAATCAATGGTCCTTATTAAACCATCGTAGGAGGCTTATGTGGAGATAAATTTATTCACTTATGGATTTGAAGATTTTATTATATTTATCAACTATAATGTCATCCTCTACATCCACATATTTTCTTGTATTGTTGGCTTGATCTTTCTCCCTATTGATGGTGATGTATTCCTAATCCTTCAAGAGATTAATACCATTAATTTCCTCTTAGAGTCCATAATTATAATCCATCATATGATCTTCCTCTACACTAGCCTCTTTACCCATAAAATTGTTAAGTTGTCTCACATTTTATTTTTACAACTTCTTTCTATGTGATCTATGTAACTACTTAAGAGATCTTTGGATATTTGTAATTTTTATTCTTAAAAACAAGGAAGATATGGTGTCATCATCCTCTCTATCTTCATATACCTCCACAAAAGTAAAATGATAACTTCGTGTAAAGGGAATATAACTTTCCCTTTTTTGTTTCTAACACTGAGATATCCATCTAGCATAACATGTATTAAGGGATTATAACCCAAAATTGGTGCTTGAATAGGTTAGGAAAAATAAAATGAAAAAATTGAATAGAGTTATACCTTCCATCAATGTCGAGTTATATAGTTATATAGGTGTAAAATTGGAAATATCAGAATACTAAAGATATCAAATATTAAACTATTTTGATTTTAACAAATTGATAAATATGGAAAGTGATATATTTGGAATGTAATTAGGAGAAATATACTTATCTTTCATAAGGAGAAATATTCAAATATTCTAATTTTGACAAATTGCTAAATATGGAAAGTGATATTTTTGGGATGTAATAAGGAGAAATATAATTATCTTTCATAATGATCCACATTGCCTATTATGACTATCTTTAATTGAAAACTATAGGAAGAGGTGATTATGTAGACCTAGAATCAAAATAAAAATTAAAATAAAATCTAGATAGGTATGTTTTAAGTGGATGGTAACATAGTTTACTCTAGTATATTGAATGTCAACTTATCCCAATTGACTGTGATATACCACTGAAAGGGAAAGACACAGAAAGCATGAATCTAGAAAAGGTATATTAGAGGCAAAAGTAAAAGATCTATCTGGACAAGAGTGTATTAAGTGGACATCAACATAATGCACTTGATTTTATTGACTATGGATTTTTCCCTATTGAATGTGTGTAAAACATGATCATTACACTTTTTGTGCTTTTATATGTTAACTAATTTGATATACACAATAAGGGGTTGGCCACACAAAAATCATTATTTATCTTATAATTTTTTTAAAACCCTCGGGGAACTTTTATATCTAGAAAACCTACAAGAAAAATGAGAGAGTGTAATAAAATGAGATGAACTCAATCACCTTTGAGGATTAACCATTGCCTATGTATCCAATACTCCAAAGAGGGAAATCAAGCCAACATAATTATCCCACATAGAGTGAATGTGAGATTGTGCTCCTTTGACTACATGTATTCATATAAATAATGTATTTTATACTTGAAAATGATAGATATTGACTTTTTTAAAGAGATCTTATCTTGGATTATGGTTGGCCCTTGTGAGTGATTAAAAATTGGAGATAATATTGAATATTTTATCCATATACATAAGCGCATATGCTTGAAAAAAGTGAATATAAAATGGTGATAATGAATTAATCTTGAAATGTATTTATTAGTGAATATTTTGACACTTTCATTTGGTTGACCATGTGAAACATGTGGGAAGACCCAAAACAGTGTTCTGATGTTTAGAAAGTAGTTTTTATTTAGCACAAGATGTGGCCATTATAAGTGGATAGGGATGCAACACCTCTTTAGTCACCTAGAAGGGAACTATCTAGAGAGATAAAATACATTTTTCATCTATTTTTGATAGTCTGAAGGTGAGTGTTACATCCTGATTCACCCTTAGAAAAAACATGTGTTTTTAAATCAAAACTATTAACTAGTAATTAGTTGGACTTATGAGTCATGTGGATAGATGGACATATTCAATTGATTTATTTTACATGCTTATGTAATTTTATTTTCTAATTATTTGAATTTGGTGCATATATGTGTGTTAGATAAGAAAGAGTTAAAATTATAGCCTTTATTTATGTGTATATGATCTACATGATCAACTCTATTCTTTGAAAATAGTGTGAGGTCATCCA
>JARHVA010001442.1:2190000-2330000 GCA_037957365.1 Torreya grandis
TCAAGGCATTGGCTCATCGGCCTCATTCGTTGGAATTCATAGTAGCATAAGGCAAAGTATTTAAACATTCACAAAAGAGGAGAGGAAAAAAATGGGGTGTTTAACACTAAGGCAAAAAGAGGGCAGACATTTACAAGAACAATGCAGTGGGTGAAAAAATCACTACCCACAACACTGGTGGGTAAAAGGAGACCGTAAACAGATGTAGTCAGTGGAAAAATTGCCACCCACAACACAAGTGAAGGAAAAGGCTACAAAATCAGTCGACGTTGGCAAAATTGTCATGCTCAATAGCCTACTCGGTCGATGTCAACAAAATTGCCATGCTCGGCAGCCAAATCGGCCGATGTCAGCAATATTGCTGCATGCAATCCATGACATTGGGTGGTAAAATCACTGCCCACAACATCAGGTGGCAAAAAGGGCCTGCAGAACACAGGAAAAGGCCTGCCCAGCTGCCAGAGGAGCAAGCCAACATGCAAAATGAGGCAGCAAGCATGGTCCCAATAGACTTATGATGTCATCAACAATGTTTTCCCTCTTCCCAAAGAAGACTTGAGCTGTAACTTGTAATAAAAAGCCAATGAGAACTCCTCTTGGCTCTTTCCATATAAATACATAGACTTGATCATTTTGAAGGATCTTCTCCTATTTTGTAAAGAGCATAGCTTTGCAAATTCTCCACCTAAATTAATAAAATACAGTCTTTTGCCTCCATCTTGGATAGATTTGTTGTGTATGTCATGAGTATTATTTGTGTTTAGTCATTATCTTTGATGCTTTCATAGGTTATTGCCAACAGACCAGTCATCTACAAGGGCCATTCCTTTAGCTGAAAGGAGAAGAGCAATATTTGAGAAGGACAGAATAGAGGAAGTTGCTTGTAAGTGTGCATTCCATAGCACCTTGGTAAACCACTATTATGTATTTTCCATTATATCCTCCCTATTAGTCTTAGCAGCTTGGTTCTTCTGCCAGATGTGTAGAGTATATTTGCATTTTCCTTGATTTTGAGTGTGGATGTGGAAGGTCAACCTTTATTTTGGTGTATCACCTCTTTAGTGTAGGCAGTTTGTTTTCATGCATTTCTTCCCCCTTTTCATCCCCCCAGTATATAGTTGTATATTCATTATTTTTGCATTATCTGAAATAAACAAGATACATCAGAGGGAACTAGCCCATACCTAGAGACTCTCCTCTCCTACTTCACCATCCCACAGGTGAGAGAGGGGTTTCCATGTTGCAGGGAGAAGGCAAGAACCTGTTTTCCTACCACTGGGTGCAATCTCCAGCGTCAATAATAAGAATGTAAATAATTACTTAATTGATTCAGGTGCATCATCGAATGTGATGCCTACAAGATTATGTAATAAATTATGTTTGACCCTAAATAAATCCAAAAGAGTGGTCCTAAAATTGGATAAATCATTTATGCCATGCATTGGAGAGTTGATAAATGTATACATTCATCTTGCCTTTGATCTAAATGTAAAATAATACATAGGCATTATGGTCATTAACATTAATGAAGATTTTATCTTACTACTAAGCCAAGATTGGTCAAAGACATTAAATGGATCTATGGAAATATACTTCTCACATAAGTGGTTGCCTTGGAAAGGAATAGCCAATCATATCTGAGTATAATGAGAATGAAATTTGAAGTACTTGATCACCAAATATAATGCCAAGAATGAGAAGGTTGACTTTACATCCTCATATGCAGATGTTTACACATTCACCACAAAAAATGAAAATAATGAAAATGAATTTAAAGTTATTTTTGACTCTCCAAGTCACCCCCAAGAAAGCATTGAAATCATAAGGACCACACAAGAGGTTATGGGTTTACATAGTCTTGAGTTCCCTAAAAGTAAGCCTATATGCAGATGCTTCCCATTCACTCTTGCACTCAATAGTTAGGATGGGATAACACATAAAATTAGTGTTTATTTAATTTTATGAGGATTTACTAATGTGCATCCCATGACAATATCCTTCTTTTCATGAACAGAACATGCAAATTAGAGCATGCAAGTCTCCTAGACTTCAAGTAGTGAAAGAGAGAAATGCATAGAAGGTAGTTAAAAATTATAAAGGGTACATTAAATAACTTAAATCTCCTTATGAAATCTTATTCAAAGGATTCCTAACAAATTAATGGTTAATTCTCATGCCAAATCATAGGATTTTAGATCTGCATCCTTATGAAAAATAGACTATGATCTAGACTATGCACCATCTCCTTTATAGATCAATATAGATTCTAGATCAAAGGTAAAAACTAAAAATATCATCATAAGATACTAAAAGGAGGATTTTGGGCCTTATTAATTTCCATATAATATTTCCCTCAGCACCCTTCATAAGCTTTCAACTTTATTATGTAGCTAACTCTCTATGCAACCTTCTATGCACATCTTTTACAAAGTATACATTTAATTGATTATGCATGCAATATGACATGGTAAAATCCAGAGATATGCCTATGTTTATCCATGTCATCGGTTTAGTATAGGTGGATTGACAAGTGGAAATCATGAATAAAAGTGGTAGCTAAGCCTGGTTGAATGTGGAAGGAGCTGAATTCAAATAAAATTGAATGTAAAGGTGGTTGTTAGAAGTGTCAGATCATCCACACACATCCCATCCAATTATAGAATCATATCTCTATCCTCAATAAACATGTAGGCCACCTAAATATCCATGATTAACCTTAAAAATACTTACATGATTAGAATATCATACCTAAATTAAATTAGCATAGCATGTAGCAATTATTGTGAAGACTTTTGTGCTCTTAGTTGACCTTTCTTTAGGAATTATTTTTTGAATTCAAGTTCATATCTACCACAACCAATGTAAAATTGATTATGTTGAGCCTTTCCTAGTTATATATAAACTTTGATTTTAATTTTGAAAGTGTGGACATTTTTAGGTATCATAACATTGCCAAACTTTTCCCTCCAAGATCCCTCTCCTCGTATAAAAAATCTCTTCCCATTTGAGTTCGTAATATTACCTTAGACCTTGAGATTAATAATAAATAATTTAATTTTCTTCATGCTTTATTTTTTGTGTTCATTCATGGTTTTTAATCCTTATCTATGGATGTTTATCCCTCTTATTTTCATCCTCCCTTCATACCTCTACATAGAACCAAAAGTCTTTACAGGTCATATGTTATGTATACAAAGGTATGGGTAAGCATTATCTATGGACCATTTATCATACCTCCTAATATTACACTTTGTTCCATTACCTCCATGTGAAAAACTTATGTAATGTTCTTGATATGAAGATTTTATAGCTAGTCTATTAGTTTTATTATGTTGATAAATGGGTGAGGTGATCTATTTGTTCTTGGTGAATCACATTTTATATTTCAACAACCCTCTTACCTTTTCTCTCCATTTTCCCCTTTGTCAAGTTTAGGTTTAACACTAGTGATATATTTCATTATGCTTTTTATAGGTCTATGCACTAGTCCTAAACCAAGTGCATTTAGAATAGAAGGAAGTTGACCTAATTTAGAAGTTCATCCCAAGGAGTGTGAGAGTCCCACACCTTAGGTTATGATACCATTTTTAAAATGAGACACAAAATTTATTTCCAGTGTATAAGTCCAAGGTGATAGGCATGAAAGTGCCACACATTAGCATGCAAGAGATACTTTCATACATAGGTACATATTTTGAGTAATAATAGTTTTTAACACACCCGATGGGTCACTTCAAATATTTAACTAAGAATTTGGTGCAATTATTATTTGATAATTTTAAATACACTTTATAAATGACTTGGTGACTCCAAACATACCTGGTTCATAAAGATTAACCTTTCATCTATATGGCAAGACAAATGAGATCATCTATAAGAGGTGTTGAACTTTATTTCATCATGTTACATGTACCCTATAAAAGAGGAATATTTAGATCATCCTAGTCCCCTTTTAGGAGGGCTAGTGATGCAAGACAACCTTTTCCTAGAGCTCAATCTACACCCCTATTTGGAAAATTCCCTACACATAGAGGAAGGCTATTCCCTATCTCATTGATGGTTTCTCCTAAAAACCAACCCTTTATTCCCTTTAATGGAGGTAACCCATTGATCTTTCCCTAATATGATGGTATTATCATAGATGTTCTTAAAATCATACCCTAATTTAGTGGATAAAATTATACTACTCTGATAGAACACATATACGACATTTAAAATATTTGCTCTATCTATAATGTGGCTAAATACAATGTTACAATGCAACTCCTTTCCTCTTATTTTACAAGGATAACACTCTAATGGTATCATATTTTACTACTTGGTACTCTTTAAAATTGGGATGAGTTTGGTATGACATTATGTAGATAGGCTTGAAGAAAAGAGTGACCACCTATCATTAATAAAGAATATCATGAGCATCAAAGGGGATCCACATGAGCAAATTGTTAACTTCAACTTTATAGTCCTAAGGAATTGGGACCGAGTTCCACTCTTGGTAAAGCCAAATCATAAAAAAGCATTCTTAAATTTTTTTAGAGTGTTGAAAAATGATGTGACTTTAATGATCTAATCTATAAGAGGCACAATATTACTAGATACATATGAGGTTGTTGTGAATGCAAAAAACTACTTGATCTAAGTGGGTAATTTTTCAATCAAATCCATTATGCCCTTATATCCTAAGACCCCATGTATAAGCTCACCAACCTTTCTCCCTTTTCCAACTCTATCCCTTATTCTTGTTACTATCAACCCACCAATTTCATCAACTTATACACCTTTAAGTGAGCTACACAAATTTAATTCCTTATTTAAGAGATTTGTAAATGAGATGGTAACACTTGAAAAGTAATAAACACAATATTTCAAGCCTTATCAACCCTTCAAACAATAATATCAATAAAACATGCCATCCTACTTATATGATGCATAGGATCAAATCTAGTTCGTATATAATAAACTACCCCATACACCTAATTCTAACACTATGAGAAACTCTATAACTCTTATGCCTATGCATAATAGTATGGCACATGAATATGAATGGTGCTTCCTATGAGATCAACTACATAATCAAGCCATATGTGAAAATATAATGATGAATGAGGCAACAATAATGTAAAATGTGCCACCACCTCAAGATCCTCTATATAATTTGTATCAACCAAGGGATAAACCACAAGCATGAATTCAGGAATAGGGTAGATCCACCTTCCTAAATTAGTAGGAGGGTGACTTTAATTATGTGAATTAAAATGAAGTGTTGAGTGTAGGAATCAACCCATTTAGTTTTAACATAATATCAAAAAGAGAACATTTAAAAGAGTTGTCTCCTTTAATGCCCTCAACTTATATATCATGAGTTTTGCACATAGATACATAGGGTATAACACCTATGAGAAGTTTTTAAGAATACAAAAAAAAGGCCATGTAGGAAAAGAGTCAGCCTCAAAGTAGTGTATAGGTGTGAGAAGAGGTCACTATTTAAAAATCATAGAGAAAGTTACCCCATATCCCTTTTAGCATAGTCGAGTATATGAAAAAGACAAGCCTAGATGTTACCATGTGGGACACTCTTGCTATTCCTTCACAAAGTAATTTTCTATAGGACACCCTAAGGAGATTTCAATTTCATGAGCCATCATAAAATATGCATACTATTCCCATAATTCTATGCAATTAGATGAATAAGTGCTCAAAAATAAAAAAACTACCCCCATTCTACATCTTTCTAATTATCGTTAAGCATCTCGTACATAATTGTATGATAGATTCAAGTGAAAATATCTCAATGATATTAAATAAAATGGTAGACAAGATAGGCATAAAATATTCTCCTATCTCAAAAGGGGTCATCCAATTGGATAGAACAATGGTTAAAATAGTGGGAATCATCAAGGATCTGAGTCTTACTCTACATGCATGTCCAATCCTTTCCATTGCATAAGACATCACAATCATTAACTTACCCCCTTATTTTGTTATATGGCTCTCCCAAGATTTCATGATGAATGTGGGAGGATATATATCCTTAGATTGGTTGTACATGCTACTTAGGACCAAATATGGGACCAATGTGACCATCAAGGATAAGCTTATTCCAAATAATCACATAGAGCCATACACTCCTAAACTAGTTGATAAAAAATGCACCTTGTTTAAGTAAGATGAGAATTTAATTCTTCATGAGGATACCTCACCTCTTCATGTAATTATTGATATCCTTATTAATGAATGAGTGTGATAAATGTGATTTTGATCCATATGAAAATGTAGAGGAAACAAGGCTAAGCACATAATGCATTATCGATGAGGACACTTTGTTGATTAACCTTGTAAAGTCATAAGCAAACCTTGAAGGAATATGGAAATTATACTTTGATGGATATCAAAGTAGAAATGGCACAAGGTCTAGTTTTATAATGGTCTCCCCTTGGAAGGATAAATATTTCCATACATTTAGATTAAAATTTATCTACATAAATAATGTTGATTAATATGAGACACTAATCCAGGGTTTCCAATTGGTGTATAATAAAGGAATTAATGTGTCAAAATCTTTCAAAGATAGTGAACTAGTGGTTAACTAGGTTAGAGAATGGAACATGTCCAAAAATAGTCTATTAAGAGATTATAAACATAGGGCCTGTGACATAATAGAGGAGTTCAATGATTTCAACATTCATTCAATACCAAGGGCATGGAATGATGATGTTAATAGGATCACAACTATGGGTGTGTAGTATGAGCTCTTACATAGTATAAAGAATGAGTCTAAGCAACTCATAAAACTTATAGTCATACTAGTAGTCTTAGACAATGCAAATAATTTATAGGTGTTCGAAAGTGATTAAAAAATTATTAACTTATTACAAGATGAAGCTAATTTCTATGTTGACAATCAACTATGGCTCCAAAATTAATATGAGGAACATATCATTTAATTAAAGGGAAATAAATTGCCTAAATGAATACTCATGGTTGAAATCATCTTCAATTATAATGACCAACTAAAGGGTGAGAGGATAAAAATGATAATGAAGGAGAAAATATTCAAGCCAATGGCCATCTTTGATGACAAAATCATAAAATATGGTAAGGTATGCTCCCCATATGAAATTAAATAATTTATTATACTAAGTAAAATATGCAATGTTATATTTTAATAGAGATACTAAGACCTTAAATACCTTGATCTAGGCTTATCCCAACATACAATTTATCTTGACCCAAATACTAGGCCATTTGAGAAGAAGAAAAGGCTAATTAACCCTAATCTTGGGCCCTTAATGAGGAAGGATCTCTTAAATCTCTTTTAGGATAACATAATAATTCTAATCAAACATTACTCTTAGGTGGCCAATCTAGTCCTAGTACACAAGAAGAATGGAGAGATTTGATTATGTGTGACTTCAAGGAATTGAATAAATCCTCCCTCAAAGACCACTAACCCCTCCTGATAATGGGTAAAATTATAAAAATAGTCATAGGCATGGAAAGGTTTTCATTGCTAGATGGTTATTTATGATATAACTAGGTATTGGTTTAAGAGTGCAATCAATTTAAAATGGAATTCACTATTAAGTGGGGCACCTTCACATATCAAAGGTTTCCCTTTGGTTTGATAAATGTAGGAGCTAAATTTTAGAAGGCCATGGATATGACATTTAAGGGACTCCTTAAAAACATCATGCTAGTTTACCTTGATGATATAACTATTTTTTCAAAGTGTGCAATGGATCAATTGGGTCACCTAGAGTAAGTATTTGAAAAATGTTGAGATTTTGGGATCTCTTTGAACCTAAGAAAGTGCCTATTTGACATGTATAAAATATTTTTTTGGGATAGATCATCTCCAAAAAGAGACTCATAATTGATCCTAAATGAGTTAAGGCCATTCCATCCTCCCTCTTGTAGGTCAAAAGAAAGGTCTCTAAATCTTATTGCAGAAAATAAACTTCGTTAGATGGTTTGTGATGAGTTTCATGACTCTGGTCAAACCCCTCATAGTAATGTTCAAGAAGATAAGTGCATTAATATAGACCCAAGAGGGTCAAAATAAATTTGAAGACATCTAGAGAGCCATTGCAGAGGCCCCCACCTTGATAAACATAAATTACAGTATGAAAATTATCTTTTATACATTCGATAAAATTGAATGCATCTCAACCACTCTAGTGTAGCAAAAAAAATATCAACTAGAGTAACCTATTGATTTTTTTAGTTAGTCACTTAAGAATTATGAGCCACAATATATATTTTTAGAGAATAACACCCTTGAGATAATAAGAAAACTTAAAAAAATTATGAATATGCTCTCTAACAATAAGATCTAGCTTATGTTATTACACTCAAGTATAAAGGAGTTATTACTTAGAAAGGTCATTGATAAGAAGAGACCTAGTTGGGTGAAAATGGTGATGGAATATGATAAGACATATAAATCATTAAGTTGTGAGGTAAGGGACTCTAAAAGTAACTAAAAGAATATGTGAAGATATAAGAAAAAGTAGTCTTTACATCATGATAATACTAACCAATAGACTGGGATGTTGTGATGGATTGGACTCAAAACATGAGGATCTTCCTCCAAATTGACACACATTCACATGTCTTGAATAAATCCAAGTTCAAACACTACAAATTATAATCCATTCCTTATGTACTTTTTAGTAGTGTACTTTTAAAAATAAACATAAATAGAGTTCTCTTGTGATGCATAAAATAAAATCAAGTGAAAAATATCCTTTAAGAGTTCTATGATGTGTTGTAAGGAGGCCATTACTCACCCAAAACCACTTCTATCAAAATTGTGTGAGCTAGCTATTATTGGAGAGATCTATTTAAGGATGCACACACATGGGTGCAAGGTTTTAAAAAGTGCACCTTATTAATAGGCAAATGAATATTATAATCCCTTCCCCTCTACTCAATAAAAGCTAATTAACCCTTTATGAGTGGTTCCTAGAATTTATTGGCATGATAAACCCAACATCAAGCATTAGACACAAATGGATCCTCATGACAATTGACTACTTCATGAGGTGGATGTAGGAAATAACACTAAAAGAGGCTAATGAGATTTCCATCATAGAATTCCATGAAAGCATTATCATAATATTTTGTGTTCTAACTACTATTATCTTAGATAATGCACTCTATTTCCTTTAATCTAAGATCAAAAAATAGGTGGATAGATGTAGCACACATATGAGAACCTCCTCAAACTATTACCCATAATGTAGTGGTTTAGATAACTAACAAGAACTTGATTCATATCATTAAGTGAATCATGGAAGATATCTAGTGATCATGTCACACCAAGCTCAGGACAACCCCTTGGGAAGATTGAATAACATCAAAAAGAGTGATAGGGATTTCACCCTTCATATTAATCTATGAAAAGGAAGTGAGGTTGTCAATGTATCTTGAGATACCTTCACTAGAGATATCCCATCAAGTATAATTGTTTGAGAGTAATCCCATGATAGTAAGGTTAGTTGAGATAATAAATCTCAAAAAAAAATAGGGCATAGGCCATACATACTATGGAACTTTAGTAGGCATAGACCAAAAGGACATTCAGTAGAAGGGCTACTAACAAGAGATTCAATGAAGGAGACTTGGTACTTAAATGGGACATAGATAGAGTAAAGGATGAGAACTATACATAGTTTGATGATATATTGAGTCACCCATATACCATAGCCAATTACAAGTAAGCTAATGCATACCAGCTCATAAGGCCAAGAAGAGAAGTGTTTCCCATCCCTGTCGATGAGATACATCTAATCATTATCTTTAATGATCATGAATACCCTTATAAATATTAGGTTAGAGCTTTTAATTTCCCTAAGTGTCATGTGTACATGCTATTGTTTAGATTAGTTTCATTTTGTCCAAGTGATTGTGCATAGTTATGTTAGTTTAGATTTGTCCTTCTTATAATCACCATTTTATGCATTTGCTTGATTTATTTATTCATATTTAAGGTATCTTAGTTACTTCTAGATTAGATTAAGATTATTGCACCTAATCATAATCAAGAGAAAGAAGATCAAAGTATTCCAAATGATTCCATACCTAATGGATTTCTTCAAGGCTACTAGATTCTTGCTTAGTAGGAAAATGATCTATAGAACTTGCCAAAAGTTATGACTCTCCAAATCACCCCTAATAAGTGTTGAAATAATAAGGAATACACAAGAGGTTTCACACTTACACAATTTTGAGTTACTTAAAATAAATCCCATGCAGAGATGTTTCCCATCTCACCTACACTCAACATTTAACATAAGATCACACATTAACTAAATGTTGATTTGAACCTATGAATATCTCCCAATGCACACCCCATTATAATATCCTTCATCACACCAACATGACATGAAAATTGGATTACATGGGTCTCCCAAACATCAAGTAGTGAAAGAGAGAAGTAAATGTAAGGAAGTTCTAAATTATGAATATCACATTTAATAAATTTAATGTCCTTATGTGATATTATTCAAAGGCCTCCCCACTACTGAATGATGAATTACCATGCTAAATCATAGGATTTCACATCTACATCATTGTTAAATGTAGATTATGATCTATACTACACACCATATCCTTCGTAGATCGATATACATTCCATATGGAAGGTGTAAACTATGAATACCATCAAAAGACACTAGATAAAGGAGTTAGGGCTTTGTGCATTTTTTTAGAAAATTTCCCTTAGCATCCTTCATAAGCTCATAGTTTCAATGTATAGATAAATCTCTTCACAACCTTCAATGTACATCTTTTGTGCATGATAAATTTAATTGACCACATGTGCAAGATGAAATGGAAGAACCCAAAGATAGGCCTATGTAATTACACATCAGTGGTCTAGTCTAGTTGTATTGATAGGTGGCATCCATGAATAAGGGTGGTAGCTAATCTTGATTAGACATCAAGGGATCCAAATTCAAACAAAATTAAATGAAAGGGTAGCTATCAAAAGTGTTAGATCATGAACATACATCCCCTCCAATTGTAGAATCATATATCAATCCTTGATAAACACATAGGCTACCTAAATATCCATGAGTGACCTTCCAACTACTTTCATGATCAAATTGTCAGACCTAAATTAAATGAGCATGGCATGTAGTAGTTATTGTGAATAATTTGGTGTTCTTAATTGTCCTTGGGCTTTAGGAATCATTTTTTGAATTCAATTTCCTATCTACCACCTTTAATGGTGAATTAATTATGTAGGGCCTTGCCAAGTGCT
Source organism: Torreya grandis (assembly GCA_037957365.1). NCBI lineage: Eukaryota > Viridiplantae > Streptophyta > Pinopsida > Cupressales > Taxaceae > Torreya > Torreya grandis. Next base: position 2,201,267 of record JARHVA010001442.1, read on the forward strand.
ATATAAACCTTGATTTTTATCATAAAAGTGTGGACATTTTATAGGTATCATAATGTTGTCAAAATTTATGCTCCAAGATTCCTCTCCTAGTATAACAATGATATTCCCATTTTATTTTGTAATATTTCCTTATACCTTAAGATTAATAAGAATTGATTTAATTTCCTTTATGCTCTTTGTTTTGTGTGCATTCATGGTTATTGGTCTTTATATTTGGTTGTTTATCCCTCTCATTATTGTCCTCCCTTTACACCTCTATGCAAAACCATAAGTATCTATATGTCACATGTTATGTATACATAGGTCTATGTAGGCATTATTTTTGTATTATTTATCATCCCTCCTAATGATACATTATTTTCCCTTACCTCCATGTAAAACACTTATACAGTGCACCAAGTTTAAATATTTTATATCCAATCTATTAGTTTTATTATGTTGATAAGTAGGTGAGGTGATTAATTTTTTCTTGGTAAATCATCTTTTAAATTTTAGAAACCCTCTTACCTTTTTTCTCCCTTTCCCCCTTTATCAAGTTTAGGTTTAGTGCTAGTGGTAGATTTCATTATTCTATTATTAAGTATGTGTGATGGTCTAAAACCAAGTGAATTTAAAATAGAAGGAAGTTAGCCTACTCTAGAGGTTTGTCCTAAGGAGCACAAAATTCCCACACCTTGGGGAATTATCCAATTATTACAATGCAACATTGAATCTTTCTATATTATGTAAATACAAGGTGCTAGGCATGGAAGTGTCAAGTACCAATTTGAAAAAGAGCCTTTCATACATGGGTGAACATTTTGAGTGATAACAAGTCCCTCATAGTTATGGACTATACACTTTCAAAATGATTGACCAAATCAATGTTATGTCATTTACATAGCCTTAATTGATCTAGATTGGAAACAATATCATGCTTCATAAAGATTTTAAATCCCTTGTACCAAAAACTAAGCTGAATATAAATATATAATTATGGGATTATAGTTCATATTAAAATACAATGTCAGATAGATATATATTTGGTGATTCATAGTTATATCAGCCAATTAAAAAGAAATACCAATGAAAACTTGCTTACTTGAAGAAGTATAAACATAGAGCATGGGGTCTAATTTAATCCTTCAAAGCATTCAACATTAGAGATATTCAAAGAGAAGAAAATTAAACAACTAATTCATTAACAACTTTAGTTGTGAACCTAGTACCAATATAGGAATATAAGATGAAAAAGTTATCTATGGATCTAGTTCCTTTCCCTTATATCCTAAACAACATGGATAAATTCCAATTATTTGATTATGATCAACGGATCATATAATTTATGAATATTTATAGAGCTTTTGAGTCTCAAATAATAGATGAAAAGGGGTTTAAACCTATGAACACAAAAGACATGGGAGAATATGACATCTTAAGAATAAGAGAAAATAATATACCTATGGGAATGGTGTCATTAAAATGAGATTTTGACATGAATCCACAAGATTTAAATCATAAATAACCTAAGGAAATTGAAACTATCTTTGTCAAAGAGAACACAGGGACTAACCAATACCCTCAGTATGTTGACATTGGCTTGAGTTGTATAGAAAGTGAGAAATAAAAGTTAAAGGTCTTCTTATATAATACAAATATGTGATAACATGGACATATGAAGACTTTAAAATATTTATCCAAGGGTCATCACATATACTATCTTATTAAATCCATAACACAAGCCCTTTAAGTAATGATAAAGGCCTACAAATCTAATTTTATATCTCCTCATTTAGATAAAATTAAAATAGCTATTAGATATAAGATTCTCTTTCCAATCAAGAATTGTACTTAGGTCACTAACCTAATTCTTCTCAGGAAGAAGAATGAGGAAATCAATCCATGTGTAAAATTTAGGAACCTAAACTAAACATCAAAAAAGGATCATTATCCTTTGACCTTTTTATATGAGGTGATTCATATGGTCAGTGGATCTAAGATGATGTAATTATTGGATGGATTATCAGGCTATAATCAAGTGCTTGTAGAAGCATAAAATATAGTGAAGACTATACTTTCGCTACCAAATGGGGCACTTTTACATATAAAAGGATGATTTTTAGTCTAATCAATGTAGAAACAACCTTATAGAGGTCCATAGGTTTTAATTTTTATAGACTTGTCAGCAAATGCATCATCATCTACATAGATGACCTCACAATATTTTCAAAGAATAGAGATAATCAATCATATCATCTACAAAAGGTATTTGATAGATGTAGAAGATATGGATTATCACTCAATCTAAAGAAGACAATATTTATATTTAATAAAGGAAAACTATTATGCCATGTCATTACCAAAAATGGGATTTCTATTGACCTAGAATGAATCTAGGCCATTTCCAAGTTAATGACTCCTTATAGTAAGAAAGAATTGAAGTATTTATTTGGAAAGATAAACTTTGTGAGAAAAATCATTTATGATTTTGTAAAGATTATCAAGCCACCAAATGCCATATTAAATAAAGACATTAAAATAGAGTGGATGACCAAAGATAAGAAGTCTTTTTAGGATATTAAAACTACCATTGCTCAAGATCCAGTTATGACTATATGATACATTACTAAGGATTGATTCATTTATTCATTTGGTTCATAACATGTAATAGCAACAAGACTCACACAAAATATGTATGGTAATGAACATCTAATCACCTTCATGGGTACTAATTTAAAAGATGTAAAGTTTAAGTATTCAATGATAGATAAGTAGATATATGTATTGATTAAAGTTGTAAATAAGTTTGGGAATTATATTATTAGGAATAATATGTATGACATTATTATATATCTAGTTTTCAATATCATACTCGACCAAAAATATCTAGGATAAATGAGAGGTAATTGGATGGATAAACTATGGGAAATTGATATCAAAATCAGTCTAGGAAAGATGGTGTGAGGCTAAGGAATCATAAAAATCCATATTAAGATAGATACACATATTAATATTTATTATATAAATGGGACATAATTAGTTAGTGGTGATTGGTATGCCAAAAACATCCACTACTTAATCATAAGTACTTATCCCCTTGAGTTGAACATAAAACAAAGGCAAGCCCTTTGGCTCAAATCAACCAATTAAATGATAAGAATGGGAGTTTTATACCAAAATAAGCATGAAGGAATTTATTTCAGGTGTGTTTCAAAATAGGAAGTTGAAGACATATTGAATAACTGAAATTATATAATAGGCATTGAACATCCCTTAGGCAAATAAATAACTCATAAAATATTGAGAATGAGATACTACCAATCGACAATTTTTAAACATGCCCATAATCATGTTAGGACATGCCATGAATGTAAAGTATTTAGGAAAAGGGAATTACATGTTTCTATACCTTTACAGCCAACCATTGAGGTGTGCCCTTTTCTCAATGGGGTACAATTTTTTTTGGGGTGATCAATCCAAACTTTTTATAAAGACATAGGTTTATCCTAACCGCCTCTAATTATTGCACCAGATAGATATAATTTTTGGATATGAAGAACTACAAAGTGTAGGATTTGATTAAATTTTTATAATATAATATATTTACCAATATTTTCAATCTAATATAAATTTATTTTGTGATAATGATCTAGTGTTTTAGTTAGCTAAATTTATAGAATGGGCCCATGAAAACTAGATTATAATCCATTTTTCATCAAATTAGTATTCCTATAGGAATGGAATAGATGAGTCCAATAACAAGAATATAATGAATGCCATTAATAAATAAACATAGGAAAAACATATATAATGATACATACTTCTGAAGTATGCACTGTGGGAAGACATAATAAGACATAAGCAAGCCCTCAATGCTTCACCTTTCCTGATAGTGTATAGACAACAACTAGTTTTTCATATCACTCTTAAAATACCAATGTACTATTTCATGTAAGAGTACATGGGAGAATATGAAATAATCCATCTAAAACTACTCAACATAGTTCATATGGAAGATACATAAATTGAAGCACTACATAGCTTTATTAAAGACCAAGACATTTTCAAAAGGTGGTTTGACAAGAGGTCTAAAATCAAAGATTTTAGGATTTCATGTATAGTTATTTTATGGGATAAGTCACATAAAAAAAGAGGTAAAAATGATAAGTTCACTTCTTTCTGTATTGGGCCATTCCATATATTTGAATCCTAGATAACAATGTATTTTATCTGAAGGACCTCCAAGGTAATACCTCACTTTTACAATCAATGAATAATTTTTGAAAATTTATTTCATGGTTGTTCCAATTTGAGATGATTATAAATTATTTGAGTTCTCTTATAATTAGGAGTATATTAGGTTTTTCAATTTATATAATATGTTTTCATGATTTCTATCACATAGCTTTCTTATTTTCCTAGATTAGTTTTAAGTTTTAAGTATTTACTTTTATAGTTAGTTGTGATTTATAGGTTAGTTTTATTAAAATTAAATAATATTTCAATAAATTTATTATTATGAAATACCTACCAAAATAAATGGTATGACTTAATAAGTACATAATTAGCATTTACCAGGGGTTTTTAATAATACTTGAGTTTTGGGATTGAGGTATGTGTCATTAAATGAAATTAAGTTCTACCTAGATTAAATAATTTAAATGGGTCTTTGGAATTCCCTCTGATATACTCATTAAAATTTTATAAATAATTTTCATTTCCAAATATAAACTACACTATTACATGCTAACACTTAGATGGGAGATAATAAACATTGAAATAGATGCATGCTGGCAGGAACATATTGATTAAAAATATTTTTTCTTATAAATACACCTAGACAATGGTGATTAAAAACTAGTATTCCATATGTGATAAAAATAAATAAATAAATAAACCATATAAAATTATGGAGGAAGGGTGAATCAATTAATCCCTATTGGATCTATAGATGACTAGATGGCAGTAGAGTAAGGCTTAGAGTGAGATCAAAGGTATCTCTATCAGGGATATAGATTCCTAGATAATAGTAGATAAATTTATAAGATTACATTATCATTTTTTTTTGTAAAATCAAAAATAAAAATGACGCCTACAATGTTTATCTAGGTCTCTGTCAAAACTATCATAATAAGGGGTAAATGAATCCCACAAAATCACATAGAGATCCTAGGAATGAAAAATCTTAGTATGTTGCATGAGGAAGTTGAAGCCTCTTAAAATTTACTAGTCTACTTATTATTTTCTTATTAGTATGAAGTTCTATTATGATACATTAATTGAGAATCTAGGTTCTTAAATACTCTAGAGTATTCCCCACTAAGTGACCATTTATTGTGCCCCAATACACCACATTTTTATAATTCAAATAGAGACCCATTATTATTAATAAATATTTAATAATAGTCCATAAAAACCTTAGGAATTATAATATTGAACAAAATTACATAAGCCTAATGTTTTTTCCAAAATCTAATGCCATTACAAACTTCTAAAAGGGAGAAAATCAAAGCTTGGACATCGTTCATGAATTATTTACGACCTTTAATTCTCTTATTTATTTCAAATGTGTATTCAATATTAGGTTTTGATTTAATGTACTAACATGAATAATGAAGACATGTTAGTGTGTTTAAGCTTTGATATGTACCATTTAGTCTTTGAGTTTTAAAATTTTCATCAAATTCTACAGATCATGACATCTATCAGCATCTCATTCACTCATAATTGATTACACATAAAACAAATTCTATTTCCTTCCAAGAATTCAAAGTCATGATGTCATTCCACATGGAACAATCTCATTAACTCATGAAATTTGGATTTAAAACTACATTCTAAGTTTTTGAGTCACCATGAGAGATATACATGTCAAAATGTCATAAACTCATGATGCAATCAGTTTTCATGAAGATTTCCAAGTCATATGAGTTCCCAGAACCTTGAGATTAATCCACATGGTGACATCGTGGTCACTTGGAGTATGTGAGAAGAAAATACATAGTCAAGTCTCCAAATGTTCTTGGATTCCTAAGATTAGGCCAAGTGTAAAAATCTCATTGGCTTAGGATGTGAAATATTGAGGTAGATCCAATATATTCAAGGGTTCCAACTAGTTGAACAAGAAAGATCATGATAGGTGGCATAATCCAATTTACTTAGGCCTTGTGAGTTGAAAATAAATTATAAAAGCTATAAATCTCTATATTAATGAGAGTATAATGCCAAAAGTTAGGTGCATGACAAAACAAAGTAAATGCCAACAATTATGTCTTTGATTTAATGAGAAATATCCACATGGCATGATCTCTTATACTTAGAATTTATCATTCAAAGGTACATAGAAATAATTTTTTTTATCCATATTTCCTAGAACCATCTACATGTCATCATCTTGGAAGCTTGAAACCTATTAAGAGGAAGGTACAAAATAAAAATACAATAATTTCCATATGGTCATGATATCAATCCAAATGGCACCATATCGAGCACATGGATCATTCCAAAAAAGGTACAAAATTTAAATTTTAGAAGAACCTTAAGTCCCCAAGATCATGACAGACAGAAAAATATCATTAATTCATAGCTATTAGAGAACATAAAGTATAATTGTAAAGTTTAAGACACTTGGATAAATGATATTTAGATAAATATCGTAATTTCAAAGATACATAGCCAAAATATAAGTGGAAGAGTTGACAACTAGGAAAAGGCTAAATAAATGGGGAATGAATACCTATTTTAAAATGATGACTGAGCACTTAGAATTAATTAAAATTCACAACATGGTAGAAAATACACCTACCAAATCTAACTTGACAATTTTAAATCAAAAAAGGAAACAAAGCCAATTTTTTAATGCATTAACTTCACATGAACTAGGCATTCAAGTCTCAATATTTAAGTGATATAAGAAAAATATTGAGAATATCAAATCACTTTGTCAATAATAAATGAGATATAAACTATGAATTTAAGCCATCAAGACCTCAATATCCTTAATTTTACAACTAGAGAATTGGTAAATCAAGCTAGTTAAGCTTTCTCGAAATTATACAATACAATAATGGCTTCTTCATCCCAAGCAAATAACTAGCCTCCTAAATATTATATCACAAGAGAAAATGAGTACTTGGACATAGTTTTTGATAGAGGGGTATTAACATTTCCCTTCTATCTGGAATGAAATCCATGACATTGAACCATATTCAACCTAGGACTAGTTATATGAGGATAGAAAAAGATATGTGGATGATTTACTACAAGTTAAAATAATGGGTTTACATAAGGCATCAACAAAGTCTAAGGTAATGCCATGCATTAATTTACTTCATGATTTATCTATCAATGGTGTTATTATTATATATTTTTTTCTTTAGAGTTCATATAAATGTGGTTGCTTATATCTCTAGGGATGCTTTTGATAAGTATTTTCACTTACTAGTTCCCAAAATGACTTATAGAAAATTCATAACCAATGCCTAGTTAGACCATAACACAATCAAAGGTAAGCTCAAATGTGGCTAGTGAAAGGTGAAAAATTGAAAATTTGAGTGGTTATCTCTTTTATACCCATAATAAAATTCAAGCTAGGCATTAGGATAACCATGGATTTATTGAGCAAGTTGTATGGGTTCACTAGCATCACCTACATACATAAAGAGTGGGTGCCCTTACTAGACATAATTATGAATTTGGATAAAATGATGGCACTTGGAGATGTTATTAGTGTCTGTCTCAGGTCACATATGTTTAAATTTAATTAAATGCCATTTGGTGGAAATTTATACATGATGTATTATGTAGTAGATGAAATTAAGGGGGCAATGTACATAACTTATGGCAAACCCTAAGAGCCATCCATATAATATGTGAACAAGGTTTATGATGACTTTTACTTACTCCATGTCTCCATATTTATAAGGTAAATAAAATGATTATAGAGGAAATATAACCACTAGTGTATCAAACCATTAATGGGCACTCAATTCCTAGTATTTCTAAAAATATAAGACAAAACATTACAAAAATGGGTGATTATCAGTTCTATCCTGAATACATTGTAATTAGGATAGATGAACCATGGATCCTCATCTTAATTTACCTCATTTTATCCTTGATAAAGTAACTGATTAGGAAATACCTTTCCAAATATATAATAGTGTGGCTAAGGATTTATGTTCCAAACACTAATGGCACTACCATAAGACTCCTCTAAGCATTGGTCAAATGCAATATTCACCAAAGAAGTAACTCAATTCAATTGGAAAGATTAGAACCCACTATGGGTTGAATCAATCATAGTACCAAGATTGGGATGTTAGAAATAGGGTCATAAAATACCTAAATGACCTTAGAAAGAAGGGATTCCAAATTACCTATGGATAGGGGTTATAAGTATGATCCAATATTTATTAATTATACAAATGATTCTAATATTTATAATAGGATGAATAAACATAGAATGTACCTATGGTGGTAGCCCAAATAATTCAATATGATACTTTGATCATGAGAGAGTAGTAAAATAAGATAGTGGAGGAAAATAAATCTACAAGCTATCAATGTCCCTATCCACATTCTCAATTATCACATGTGAAGGCCATCTTACCTCTCCATAGTAAAAATAAGTTGGCCTATCAGAGGGAGGTGCCCATCAAGGGGAGGTAGATCCATAGATAATAAATAACATACTTAAGGGGCTTCCCACACCTAAATTAATGGTAATAATGTAGGTCCCTAAAATAACCACATAGATATAACCTTATACAATTATACAATTGAGATAATTTTATTTGGCACATTTTTCCCCATTGAATATTGTCTAGTAGGTAAGTCTGCTTGTGTTCTTATAAAGTTCTGTTATACTGATGCCTTATGTAACTATAATGCCTACACCTCCTAATTATCCTAATATTTATAATTCACTTATAACTTCCATTATTTAAGTCTCTTCATTCCCTACTCTATATAATTTAGGTAAAGTCCCTAAAAATACTAAGCCATCCATTACCACGTATAAAAGGAAGCCCATGACTCCTCTAGTTTCACCTCCAAATGTGCAACTAGAAAAAATACCTATTGAATGCATATTTTTGAAAAGGGGTCCTCTATATGAGGAATCAAAGGATAATAAAGAGGAATTAAAAGGAGGAAAAAAAAATGGATCCTATCATGTGTTGGATAGTGATAAAGAAGATAAAATTTTGGGAATTGAGAGAGAGAGGGTGTCTAGAGAAGACACATAGCCTAAAGAATAAACAAATTTATCTAAGGAAATGGATGAATTATATATATATATATATATATATATATATATATATATATATATATATATATATATATATATATATATATATATATATATATATATATGTAGAGGAAGTAGGATTGGAATAATAAAAGTGTGACTCAACATCCACTAAATTATTAGTGGAAGATAGGGTTCTACAGTTAGTGTTACCACAAAGATTTTGCACCCATCATTGATGTTGTACCTTCCTATGATAAAATCTAATGATACAATGGTATCACCTCCAAGATTTAGGACCTTGATAAAGTGAGGTGAACCTATATAGAGTGTTGGTTTCCTTTCACTAAATCTAGTGTAATTGATAAATTATCAATTTATATAAATTCTTCTTTAGTAATCTTGCTCCTAAACTAGGGTTTTTTACTGGGGAAAAGAGTTGTGAGAATGAAATTTGAAAAATTGAAAATGGTTATTGAACCAAATATTTTTATAGTGGATTTTAATTCTTTAGTTAATGAACATAATTTAATAAAAAATAGATTGAATTTTGTAGGAGCACAAACTCATGCAAATGGGAAATTAAAGGCAATATTTGTTATTTTTCATAGAAGGGACAAGATTATTTTATTTTAATAAAATAATCTTTAAAATGGGTATTAAATAACAAAAATTATATTTCATTACTAAAATAATAATTATAACATCCACAAATATTCAAATAACTTTGCATACACAAGGATTTCTCAGACAATAAAGGTAAATATTCAATTTATTCTCATTCTCTATGTTACAACATGTAGAAGAGCTATTTAAAATGAAAAATAATAAATATAGAAACAAAAATATAATATGGGACATGCCATACTACCCATATTTATAAAAAATATCTCATAAATGAGATGTAGTTAACAATGAAATCCAATGCCTAGTAGAAAGACATGCAAATCTCAGAGTTCCATGAAAATAGGTGTGATTTTTAACTAGTGACATCTATGGTGTGAGGAATAAGTGTTGGAAAATCTCATGCAAGAGTTGGGCATGATCCAAATTGGTATAAGCATGGATGGAACCTAAGAAATCTTCATGCAATGCCTATGTTCTTTTTCATGTAGCTATAATGGATCTTCATGTAATGGGGGGAAACAAAGTGAAACTCAATCTTAGAAAAAAATCTAACTTTAAGATAACTTAAATTAATTTTTTTCAAAACCCTAATCTTTAGTTTGTAAGTTTGATTTTTACAATTTCTAGCCTGTCAAAATAAAAAGTGTAAAATACACATGGCTCTTTCTAAAAAAGAGATATCAAAAAAATAGTTACAATTTACAAGATATGTTTTTGAAGCTTTATAATATTTTTACAAAAATGTAAATAAAATATACAAGAATGCATTTTATGGAAATAATTAATCTATTTCAAACACTTCTTCTAACTCTTTATCTTTCTTAGCCTATAATTTTTGAACATATGACTCAAAATCCTTGAAGATCTCCTGGATTTTGACTTTATCTGGACCAAAAGAGTAGAGGTTGGTTATCTCACAATCTACTACTATATCAAAAAGTTCCATTTTCAAAGTTTTTTATTCTTGAATATCTTTACCCATCTAATCCAATGTGTTTTTATATTAGATGTAACAATAGATAGATCTCAAGATAAAGTTTTATCTTGTGTAGATTCCTTTTTGATCACTTAAATTTATTATGAGCTTCCTCTACTGAAAGGATATGCTCTTGATAATCTATTGGTCAACATGACAATTTATTAAACAAATATTCAATGTCATATAACATGTTGTTGGTCTTGTCATGAACAAATTTATCCTTATGGGTAGCATATATAAGCATCTTTATTTTGAATTAAACTACTCTATCTAACTCGTCTTGATCTCCATAATTTTTTAGTATGTTTTTTTCAAGGAGGATGTCCATGTCAATCAAGTCCACATTTATAAATTTTGGATAGAAAATATTCAATCTTTCTATCTCTCCTTCATACTTGTTGACCAAGTCTCTCAAGGTGACCCTTCTTTCTCTCATAACTGCATAGTGATCCATTATTATATCAATAATTTTGTTCCCTTTTGAGATTATCTCTTATGCCCATTCCTTAGTGGCCCTTCCCATGCTACCAATTTACATCATCGTATCAAGTGTTTATTGATCTATGATCTAGGTGACTAGTTTTTCTAGTTTGGGTTGTGATGATTGAATAGTCTATGAATTTATTCAATGTAGTTATTAATTGTTCAACCTTATTTTTTGCTCATCCTTAGTGACCTTGTCATTATTTATTTTAAAAAATATGGAGTTAATGCTATATTCAATGTCAGATTTCAACTCCTCGCTCATAGGATGTCTAAGGTGAACTTTTGATATCTAAAAGTCCCCTACCACTAGATATTATTTCTATTTCTCTAGTGGGGGGACTAAAATTTATACATATATTTCCCCTACAGAGTCACACAATATCCTTGAAAAGGTCTAAGGAGTTATCTTAGATTTATTACATGTATCTAAGAGATAAAAATCCAATTTACTTAAGGACACCATTTTATTGCATTTCTTCCCCACTGTCTATGATAACCAATTAGGGGTAGCATCCTATTGTGTAAACACTATCACTTGAGAATCTATAACTAAATATGTTATACTTGTGGGCATGATGACAAGTTTTGTATCCTATATTTATATTTATATTTATTAGTTGGTAGATGTATATGCAATTTATTCTCCATCTATGGATTTAAGGGATGCATTTACATCTAGGACTCATTCCTTACCTATCTTCACTGAATGGGTTGGGGTTACTATGTAAGTGGAAGAGGTGGGGGTAATGGAAATGGATGTTTCTATTGGGATGTGGGAGATAGAAGTGATAAAGGAGTAGACACATGGAGTTAGAAATTAGGGACTAGTGGAAGTGTGGAGCACAAATTCTTAAATTATTCAATTAAATTAGTAGGGACACTCAAGGGTGGTAATGTGGGAGAGATGAAGAGGGATGAAGATGAAGTGATAGTTGTCTTAGGAGTTGGGATGACCAATAGAAATAAAGTTATAATGATTAAATCTATGGCTAAATACTATTGTGTAGTGTTGGTGACTAATGGGGATGGAATAGAAGGGATTATAAATGAAATGGAAGGAATTATGGGATGAGGGATTGAAATTATGGGAGGAGGAAGTGAAATGGAAACTTGAGTATCTAATGAATGGGAGACCTAAGTGTCTAATTGACTTGATTTCACTATTTGTTGTAGACTTATTATCATGGGTAAACTACTGAGAATGGAGGGTAGAGTCACTTAGGTTGAAGAGGGAGTAGAGATAGGATGAGGAGGTGTTGGAGCTAAAGAAACAGTATAAATAGGTGGGGGAAAAATCAAAGAGATGGGAGTTGTGAATATTAATAAAATGGGGGTTGAAGTTATGAATTCTTCAACTATAGCCATATCCTCAAATGAAATGATGATTAGTTGATCTACTACTACTTCATCTTTGCTTTATTTCCCCTTTTTGGCCTTTGATTTATTATTTCTCTTTGAGAGCTCATTACCCTATCTAGTTATTTTATTACTTCACCACTAGGACCCTTTATTGATGGTGGAACTCTTTGATCCTTGAGCTTGAGTAGTTTTTAGTGATACTAACTATCTCCTTGGTCTCATGGAACCTTTTAATCCTAACGCATTTGAGTGTCTTATTGACCACATGGGTATTTCTATCTATAGAGAGAAATATTTAAGAATAGACCACCTTACTGATGGAAGGGGTTTCAAGTATAACTTACTATAAGAGTAGACCTTGTCTACAAAGGACTCATCGTCTACCAAATCCTCAAGGACTGGTGTGAAATCAAAATCTTTGACCTAATCCAAGGTCATTATAGAGTAGTCCCTCAATCTAAATTCCTCCTCATCATCCAAATATTTCTAAAAATATCCAAAGTAGGGGACATGGGAATATGTGGAGATTACTAATGTGCTGGTTATGTTGCCATGAACATAATAAAAGGGTCTTATCTCCAAATCCATTTAGGTCATTTATTTCATTTCTACCTTAGAAAAATTAGATTTTACTAAGTAGGGAATTTATATTTACCTATGATGATGGGTAAATGAATTCCTAACTTGTGCTTACTAGATAACAGCGTATGAGTTTCAAAAAGTTGTCTCACTAGCTCTATTAATTCCCATTTATCAATCACATATCTTGGAAGGGTGTATAGGAAACCATTAAATATGCGTATCCTAATGTAGGAGTAGGTGGAAAAATAGATGAAATATGAACCCCATTGAGTTATCTTTGTATTAGCTGCATCAAAAAATCTCTTTCTATTTATTTCCTTATCAAATGTTAGTATAATGTAGTAGATGAATGCACCATTGATCCTCCTAAAGTTTTATATTCTTTCCTAAAAAGTGAGGTTAGGGTAATAGTTAAACACTTTACTTGCCTCATTAGTTACTGTGTTGAGGCCTGATAAAGCTCTTCCCTTTGGCTAATATGTATACTAGGTAGGAGGTCATATAAAAATTTATTATGGTTTGCACCTCCATCAACTACTTATGGAGGGAGTCACTAATGAGCTATTCTTAGTGGATGTATTTTTTGTTTTAATGGATGACCAAAATGTATTGATACATCCAATCTTGAAAGCTATTTTTATTAGGATAAGTAGTGATCCTATATAGTGATATAATTACATATCCTACCTCATCTTTAAAATGAGTCCTTACCAATGTCTTATGCAATCTAGTGGATGTAGCCTTAGGAATCCTTAAACACTACTTGTTCATCACTCTTTGACATATGATGTTATTGTGTTGAAATAATTTCTTGGATGATTATAGAGCTATGTCTAGATAACTCTCAAATTCTGATATTACAAATATGTAATCAATGAAATTTGGGTCTAGACTTAGAATCATTTCCCCTTTATCATTAAACACATCTCTCTTGTTAGAATCATATTAATATGATGGCATGAGTACCAACTTATATATTTGCTTCATCAAGGGCAAAGATACTACTTGGGGTAGTCTAGATTCATAGATGCTCTAGATCTAGTTATTCTTAAAGTTTGGGTTGATCTTAGTCTAAAAGTCACCTAGATCAATGTAACCTAGGTTTATGTCTATAATCTCATTTTTTTTAATTCTAGATTGAGAGTGAGACCATGTCCTTTATAGTTGAACTTCATCTCTTTCCTAGAAATGGATTCTAGAAAGACTTTTAAGAGAGAACCAACTACAAAGTTGGTGGGATTTGTAGGTGTTAGAAGTAGGTGGAAACTCAAGTAGAACTTAGAGTTGTTCTAAGAAGGTAAAAAGTCTATAGGAAAGTGGGGATGAAAAAGTAGGTTAAAATATTTGGTGGATATTGGAGGTGTAAATTTTAGGTGGAAATTTGCAAAACTTGGATTTGTAAATTATAGGTGAAAACTCTATAGAACTTAGAATTATTTGAAGCAATGGAAAACTCCATAGAACTTGGAATTGTTCTGAGAAATATAAATGTTCATAGTTTTATAAGATGTAGTTAGTAGGCTGAAATATTGTGGAGATGGGAGGTTCAATTTCTAGGTCAGAAGTCTATAAGGACTTGGAGGGATCTAACAAGGAATATTTGCCTAGTTTTATGAATTTAGGAGAAACCCTAGGATCTCAACTATTTTTGATGCAAAATTTGGGAAAAAACATAGGCCTTAGAGGAAAATCATGGAATATAATCTCATAATTAAACAAAAATCCATATGAGATTTTATGATACCTACAAAACCCTAATTGATGCCTAAACAACACAAAAAAACCCTAAAACATGACTAGGTACAAGGCAAATAAAAAAACTGAAAACCAAGATTGATTTACAAGAAATAAAATCTTGAAAAGATACAAGGAGTTGAAATTAAGTACTATATAGAATCATAATGGTAGTGTGGCATTGCTTGTAGGTGTAGTGCATGGATCAGGGTAATGGTTTAAAAGGTCAAAGATGTGGTGTGAGGTCATGGTTCAAGGTCACTATCAGATCTCCAATCATGATTAGTAATTTAAATAATAACTCTAACAAACCCTAATTTTGTTTTTATAGACACCTTGTAATAAATGCATTCATGGTAGTTGTTAGTAGAGATATGGAGTCTAAAAAAACTTTTGTAATTTTGCAATTTTGTAATTTTTCAAATTGCATGTTGACCCCTGAGTTCTATGGTATCGGTTTGGTTGACCCTTTGGAAATGGAAAGGTAGACTTGGGATTCAATTTGAATTTGTATATTGCATTATGAGTTATAGATTTTATAGGGGAGGTTGTTGCATGGGAAGCAAATCCTTGGCTAAAATTTATAATTTTGAAAAATTACAAATTACAGTCTGAGTTTTAATTTCTATGAAGTACTTGGTTTATGGGAAATAGAGGTCTAGATAAAATTTGAAATTTTTCAAAATTTTAATATGATCTTCAATTTCCACTAGCTAATGTTTAGTGGGAAGTGGAGGTCTGGCTGTAATTTGTAATTTTTCAAATTATAAGTTGTAGACAAATTTCTAGTTTCCACTAGCTAGAGTATTAGGGGATCCAGAGTCTGGGAAGCAATTTGAAAATTTTCAAATTACAATTTGTAGTCAGATATTTGAATTCCATCAACTAAGGGTTTATGGGTTTTGGAGTCTGGTAGGTAATTTTTAATTTTTGAAATTGAAAATTGTAATCCAATTTATGGATTCTATAGGCTTAAGGAAATTAATGCTTTGGGTCAGTTTAAGGCATTTTTCCAAAAAATTAAGGGGTCTCCCTTAGGGTACTTGATTTTTGATATTTTAAGGAAAATAATATAAACATTTTTGGTGATCTCTAAGGGATGATTGCCTACTAATCAGTTTATTTCTAGTAGCCTTCTAGTTCAATGGGCATGGAGTCATTTTAAACTTAACACACTTTAACTAGTGAAGAGCAAAAAAGGGATATGCTGAAATAAGAACAAAATAGGGGAAAATAGAAGAAACTAAGGAAACAAAAACTCCTAATGAGTTAACCATTAAAAAATCATTTATTTTAGAAAACACAACTAACCCTATTATATATACAAAATTTTATTATTTTGGAACAAATTCTAACCTCAAAAACAAGCTTTGAGGTATATCCCATGCCTTGGATAGGTAGTTCTAATCCATCAAGCTTTTATATCTAGAATGTGTTAGCTCCTTTTCACTGAGTTATAATATATGGACCACTCCATATTACATCAAACTTGGTGTGTTTGCTTGGTTTAGCCTTGTTTGTATCCCATTTGAGAACCATGTCTCCTTTATTTAATCTCCTATTAGATGCCTTTTTTTATCAAAAGTCCTCTTTATTTGAGCCTAATTTAATTCCAATACTTTCATTTATTGGTTCCTGATTTCTTCTAGTTTCATGAGTTCAACCAATCTTAATGTCATTTCATCATTGTCAATCAAATCCAATTGGTGAATGAGATCTAGAGATGGTAACTCAATTTACATTGGGACTCAAAATTCCATTCCATATACCAACATGAATGGGGAGTTTGTAATGTCTCTCTTAGGGGTGATCCTATCATCCCATAGTTCTGATTTCAACTTTGTGTGCCATGTCCTTTGGTTATCCTCCATTGTTATTTTGATAATTCTTATGAGGCTCTTGTTGGTAGACTCAGCCAAGACATTACCTTATGGGAAATAATTGGAATAAGTAATTAGGTATACATTGTACCCATTCACTCACTTGAGTTCTCATAAAAGCTTTGGCATTGTCTGAGATAATGGTGTGAGGAAAAAAAAACCTTGAGACTATGTCATCCATGAATTCTAAGATAGATACCTCCAAGGCAAATTTCAATGCAACTACTTCAGTCCATATTATGAAATAGTCTATTGCTATGAGGACCCATTTTTGGCTTGCACTAGATGGTGGACTGATCATGACAATGAAATACAATCCCCATTGAGAAAATAATTGATCAAATTGAATTGGTTTGAGAGGGAAAGCTACTAATCTTTGCTTGAATATGAAGTAAGAACACCTCTCATAGTTTGTTACCCATTGGTGGGAATATTTCAATAATTATATCCAATAATATCCCCCTCTAATTATTTTGATGGATGTAGTTATTACAGAGAAATGTCCTCCTAATGGGCCATCATGAAATTATTCAAGTACCTTGGGGAATTGATTATGTTAAATACATCTTAACATGACTCCATTCATATATTTTCTAAATAATATTCCATTAATAAGAACATAAGGAATGGATTGGAGTCTAAAATACCTTTTCTTGGATTACTAAAAGTCATACTAGTATTCACCAGTCTACAAAAAATGGTCAGTCATAGATCTAGCTTTTGAAAAGAGGTGGATCAACTGGCTGAGATGCACTTTGAACATATAATATTTTAGATACTAATTTAAAATTCTTGATATTAGAAGCCAATTATTCACATAATCCCTTCCCTATCACAAGCTTTGTGATTTTTATGTCCATGTCATATTTCATGAAATTTGTGATCCATCTTGCTCTTTTTTCATTTATCTCCTAGCTTATTAGGAACTCTTTGGCACTTTGGTGACTCAACATTATATGAATTTTATTATTGTAGATCATATGCCTAACCTTTTTGAGATATTTAATCACATCATATAATTCTCCACAAAAATATAATTTTCTTTATAATCTTTCAAGGATTGACTAAAGAAAGATATTGGTTGTTCCAATTATTCTTTATTCTACTAAGTTAGGATAGTTGTGATGCTCCCTTCCCTCCAAAATTATAGATAATGAAATATTTCTCATAGTTGGGGTTGAATAGGGTAGGATCCTAAAAAATATCTTGCTTGACATCTTCGAAGCTATCTTTCCCTTATTATGTCTATTTAAAAATGATACCCTTTTTTAGCATTGTAGTAATGAGTTTGGATATAAAGGAAAAATTTGGAACAAATCTTCTTATGAAGTTGTTTTTTCCAATAAAAATTTGTAATCCTTTCTTATGGCTTGGTATTGCTAATACATATATAACACTAATTCCCTCTACGTCTATTGTAATACCCTATTTTAAAACAATGTGTCATAGTAGTTTTCATTCATGAAATATGAAAATACACTTCTTTGGATTGAGGGAAACCCCAAATTCTCTGCACCTTTCAAAAGTTTTTCTAAGGTGATCCAGGTGTGCATTAGCATGCTTTGAGTAAATAGTGATGTAATCCAAATATACTAGATCACATCCTTTATAAAACCTTGGAAAAAAAATCCATGGATCTTTATAATGTTGTATGAGTATTAGTTAGACCAAATAACATCTTTTTATATGCATGCATACCCCATTTTGTGGTGAAAGAAGTTTTAAACTAGTTTGATTCTTACACTAGGATTTGGTTATAACTAGAATAACTATCTAGAAGAGAAAACCTTTTAGATCCTAATATAATTTGTAGAATTCATTTCATAGGGGGAAGGAGATAATGATACTTTAGAGATGCTTTGTTCAGATCCCTAAAGTCTACATAAAGCCTAATATCACCATTTTTATTTCTTACAAGGACTACATTAGCAACCCAAGATGAGTGCTTGATATGGAAGATGATGTTAGCTTCTATCAATTTGGACAACTCACTCTTCATCAGGGGTTTTATATTTGGATTAATTGGTCTCTACTTTAATCTAACATGCTTAGTTTTTTGAATAAGCTCTATTTTATATTGGGTCAAGCTAGGGTCAAACCCCCTTATATAATGATAATTCCAAATGAAGTTATCATAAAATTATTGACACAACTCAATAAAATATTATTTTTTAGAATCATTGCATATCTTTCCTATCTTCAATGATTTCCATTCTGAGATGACCACTAACTCACAGTCATCTTCATTTATAGTGATGTTCTTCTTTTTTCCTTTCAGCCAATCACCCAAATTCAAAATGTTTTATAGAGTAATAAGACCCATAGGTAGTTTTTTTGTCTTTAATTGGATGATTTTATCCCCATATTGATCTTGGAGTCTTGACTGGTTCCTATCAGAGAATTCAAATTATTCTCTTAGAAAGTTGACAATTTGATAGTCACTATTGAAGACTTACCAATTGGTTACATTATCAGGAATAGAAGGCCTTACTATCAACCTTACATGATGGCTATTTTTATTCTTTATTATTTAGGTAGGTTATATTAGGAGCCTATTGAGGCCACATGATAAACATCTTTGTTATGTGCTATTGATATTGCTTGAATATTTAAAGTGATAAAGTCTTCTAATAGGTCCCAAATGCTGTGTTTATAAGAACTTAGAAAATTATTCTTAGTTATGATTTTGGATCTCACTTGGTGAATAATCAACTAACTATCACCAAATATTTGTAGGGATTTTATCCCTCTCTCCTTGGCCAATTTTAGACCTCAAAT
This sequence comes from Torreya grandis, assembly GCA_037957365.1. NCBI lineage: Eukaryota > Viridiplantae > Streptophyta > Pinopsida > Cupressales > Taxaceae > Torreya > Torreya grandis. The sequence goes on from JARHVA010001442.1 coordinate 2,220,921, forward strand.
TAAAGCCTCATATTTAACTACATTATTTTTGTAGCTGAGCCGAAGTCTAAAAGAATAGAAATAGCTCTATTTTTGTGGATAGATCAAGATAATACTTTAACCTACACCATTCTTACTTCTTGAGCCATCAAAAAATAATTGACACATTCCTTGAATATCTTTAGCTAGTTTTACTAGGTTCATGATAATTGCATCATTTTCATGAATGTAATATGTACCCAACCCTATTTATTATACATAGTCATAAGGGTAAAATTAGAGAGCTGATCTCCATTCATCCATATCAGTTTCTAGAATCTCTTCTTTAGGTGTTGCAAATTCATAATCAATCTCTTCTTCTTGGTCTTGTAGTATACAATTCATGTATACAAGGATATGATTATATGGCTCAATATGGTCTTTTGTGATTGGCTCAGCTCTTATTATTACTCTAGTTCCATATCTCATCCTAAGAAATATGTGGGACTAATCTATAGATAGATATCCTCCCATTTTTGTAGTGAAATATCATGAAAGATAGGTGGAAAAATAAGGGGGGATATCTATAACTAAGATATCTTAGGAAATTGACAAGCTTCGACAAGCGTGAATAGTGAGGTTTAGACCCTTTATTATTCTTACTATTTGAACAATAGTCTCATCCAATTTAACCACACCTTTATTGATAGTTTTATATGCTATACCAAGGGCATCAACTATTTTATTGGGCATAAAAGAACTACTATCCCCTAAATCTACCATGAAATTATGAATGATATGCTTCCCTATTATAAGTGAATAATAGAAAGGATTAGATTTAGCATTTTTTCTCATTTTAGTGTTAATTTTTGGTTGACACAAACTAATTACATCATTAGGTCCCTTGGTTGGAACCTTGTTTTTTATCTGGAAGTTTTTTAAAGCTTCTTATAGTAAATCTCTTTGCATGGGAATGGATAGTGCTTCCCACATAGTGAAATTAAAATTGGTCTTCTTCATCTAATCAACAATTCTGAAAGGAATATTACCAACCTTCACTAGAAACTTAACAAGAGCTATGTCTTCATGAGATTTAGAATTGGCAATTTTGATTTGGGCTGGCCCATGGGCACAAATGGTGGCCTTTATATTATATTTCTCTTTGATAACTCTTGTAAAACTTTGGAAGCTATCACTTGTTCCACCTTGGGGGGTTAATCACTTTATATTGATATATTCTTTCAACATGTATTGGCTACCATAGGAACCTCCACCATTGAACAATGCCTCCTCTTGATTTACACCACAAAAGTCCTCCTCTTGCTATTTTAGAAGAATAACCTTTCCCTAAGTAGGTTATAATGTATCTTCTTGTTTGGAAGTGGATTATTCTTTCTATCTTTATGTGTTTGATATGATTTGCACCATCAAAACTTGATTTATAACACCATTAAGAAAAGTATTCTAGTTATTTAGTTGAGAACAAGGATAACACCACTCATAATCCTGAGACAGGATGTTTTGAATAGGTATAATAGTTTAAAAGCACCTAGTGTAGGTAGAGCATAGATGTTTGGAGGTTTTTATTGAATATTTTGACCTTGTGGCTATGAATTGCCTTGGTATGGCTACTTATTGGGTTGATATGCTAGGTTAGCCTATTAATAAGGCTTGTAGTTATGGGATTGTTTCCTTTTCAATACTACTAACTCATTGCCAAAAATCTTGAGTAATGACTTAACCTCATATAAATCATCTGTAGGAGCTAGATTTAAAGATGGTGCTTTGCTTGTGGTGGTAATTAGAGTAATTACAAGTGGTGTAAGAGGTATTTAAGGAAATAGAGGCATTGGTGGCCTTGGGGTAATTTTTCTTGCTTGAATTAAACAATTTTCTACCCTTATTACAATTTTATAGGCATTAATAAGTGTGGTGCCACCCATTGACTGAATCATAACATCTATATCACTATTCAAGGATCTTAAATAATATAATAAAGAATATTTAAAGTTAGATTGACCAATACTAGAATTCTATTCCATGTATTTTGATAATGGAAATTGAAGTCAATCATGTGCTCATGAGGAGCCCATTGAATAGAAATTAACTATTCAACCTGGGAAAGGTGGTCACTCTTATCTTCAAATTGAGTACGTAGTGCAATACTGAGGTCATCCCAAACATGGATAGAATTGGGAGGAAGACCTTTGTACCATGTTAAGGATTTACCTTTGAAAGAGGAGACTAGGAGCTTGATTGCAACATTATATTATACCATGTTATGGACTGAACAAATATTAGCAATATCTTATATATGTTCCATAAGAGTGATGGAGGTTTCACTAGTAAAATATGGAAGTACTATAAAATATGAGATAGGTATATCATCATATTGGGCCAACAGGAATGGGCTACCTCCATTGAAAGTTATGAAATTTAAATTTCTAGCCATAATGAGAGGTATGAAACTAATGGGAGTACTTGAAGGAGATGCAAATAAAATTACATGATATATTCTAGGGTAAGGTAAAACTAATTTTGATCTCTTTTTAAATGGAAATGATAAATCCAAAAAATTATCTCTCTTATCTTTAGTAGATGATCTTGTTTATTTTTTTGGCATATGTAAACCTTGAAATTCTAAATATGTAAGCCAGTGGAGTCACTAGGTGATTTTGAAATTTTTGTGAGGATCATATGATGCTCATTGAGAATAGAACCAATCTCTTTGTAATTTTTGGGTCCCATCAGGTGTGACAAAAACTATTATCACATAAATTTTGCACCTGTTCTTGATGTTGTAGCTTGCTATGAAAAAATATAGTGATACAATGGGATCACCTCCAAGATGTAGGACCTTGGTGAATTGAGGTGAACCTATAGAGAAGACTAGATTCTTTTCACTAAATTTTGTGTAATTTATAAAATACTATTTCATAGAAATTCCACTTTTTTAGTGATCTTCCTCCTAAACTAGGGGTTTTTGACTAGGGAAAAGAGTTGTGAGAATGAAATTTGCAAAACTAAAAATGGTGATTGCACCAAATATTTTTATAGTGGATTTTAATGATTACTTGAATGAACATAATAGAACAAAAAATATATTGAAATTTTTAGGAGCACAAACTCATGAAAATAAGAAATCAAATGAAATATTTGGTATTTTTCATAGAAGGGAAAATATTATTTTATTTAAATCAAATAAATAGTTTAAAATATTAGAAAATACCACAAATGAAATTTTGTGAATGTAATAAGAATTATAACATCCATAAATATTAAAATAAATTTGAATACATAGGGATTTCTTAGATAATTAAGGCAAATATTCAATTTATTATCACTTTCTAGGTTACATGTATAATAGTTATTCAAAATGTAGACTAATAAATATAGTAGAAAAAAGATAAGATGGGCTACACCATACTGCCTGTATTTATATAAAATATATCATAAATGAGATGTAGTCAAAAATTAAATCCAATTCCAAGTAGAAATACATGAAAATATAGGATCTCCATGAAAAGAGGCATGATCTTCAACTAGTGGCATCCATGGCATGGTGAAAAATTGTTGGAAAAGCTCATGCAAGAGCTGGGCATGATTTAAACTAGTAAAAGTGTGGATGTAAATTAGGAAATATTCATGAAATGTGTATGTTCTTCTTCATGAAGATACAATGGATCTTCATGCAATGGGCAGTGCCAAAGTGAAACTCAATCTTAGAACAAAAGATAAATTTAAGATAAATTAAGTTAATTTTTTGTAAAACCCTAATCTATAAATTTTAAGTGAGACTTTTAAAACTTTCAAGTTATACCACTTTGTCAAAACTAGAATTGTATTTTTCAATATGTGCTTTAACAACTTAAATAATTAGAAACTTGTGAAAATGAAAAGTGTAATTTACAAGTCACATTTTTACAATTTCCATCATGTCAAAATAGAAAGTGTAAAATACACATGGGTCTTTCTAAAAAAGAGATATCAAAAAGATAGTTGTAATTTACAAGAAATATTTTTGTAACTTTAAAATATTTTTACAAAAATGAAAATATAATATACAAAAATATATTTTATGGAAAGAATTAATCTATTTCCAACACTTTGTCTAACTCTTTATCTTTCTTGGCCTATAATTTATGAACATATGTATCAAGAGCCTTGAATATATCCTAGATTTGTTTTCATCTGGACCAAATTATTAGAGGTTGGTTATCTCATAATCTTCTACTATATCAAAAAGTTCCCGTCTCAAAGTTATGTATTCTTTAATATCTATACCCATATGATCCAATGTGTTATGATATCTGATGTAACAGTGGATAAATATCATTATAAAGACTGTATAAATTACTTTTTGATCACTTCCTCGAATTTATTCTAAATTTCCTCTATTTAAAGGATATACTTCTTATAATCTATTGGTTAACATGATAATTTGTTCAACAAATATTCAATGTAATATAGCATGTTGATGGCCTTGTCATGGGTAAATTTATCCTTATGGGTAGTATCTGTAAGCATATTTATTTTGAACTAAGATGCTCTATCTAACTCCTCTTACTCTCAATCATTTTTTTATTATGGTTTTTTAAAAGAGGATATCCATGTCAATCAAGTCCACAACTATCAATTTTGGATAGAAAATATTCAATCTTTCTCTCTCTTTCATACTTGATAACCAGTTCTCTTAGGGTGACCCTTATTTCTCTCAAAATTACTTAATGATGCATTATTATATCAATAATTTTGTTACCTTTTGAGATGATCTCTTCTTCCTATTCCTTGGTGGCCCTTCCCATGATGCCACTTTCTATCACCACATCAATTATTACCTAATATGTGATCTAGGTGACTAGTTATGCTGGTTTGGGTTATGATGATTGACTAGTGGGATCTACGAATTTTTACAATGCAATCATTACTTTTTCAACCTTGTTTTTTAGTTTGTATTTAGTGACTTTGTCACTATCCATTTTCTCAAAGATGGAGTTAATGCTAAATTAAATGTCATGTTTCAACCCCTCCCTCATAAGACATCCAAGGCAAACTTTTGATACCTAATAGTCCCCACCACTATATCTTACTTCTATTTATCTGATGGGGGGAATATAATTTATACATATATTTTCCCTACCAAGTCACACAATATCCTTGAAAATGTCCATGGAGTTGTCTTGGATTTCTTATGTGTATATGAGAGACCAAAATCTAATGTACTTTGGGAAACCATTTGCTTAAATTTATTCCCCACTATATATGATAACCAACTAGGGGTAACATCCTATTATGTAGACACTATCACTTGAGAATCTATAGCTAAATATGCTACAATGGTGGGCATGCTGACAAGTGTCATGTCTTTTACTGATATTATTTTTGACTGATTAGAAGATGTTTAGGAAATTTATTCTTCATCTATGGGCTAAAGTTCCACATTTACATCAAGTACTTGCTCCTTGCCTATATCCACTAAATGGATTGGGGTTACTATGGAAGTGTAAGAGGTGGGAGTAATGGAAATGTATCTGTCTATTGGGGGTGTGGGAGATGGAAGAGATAAAGGAGTAGATACAAAGAGTTAGAACTTAGGGACTGGTGAAAGTGTGGAGTCAAACAACTTAAATGAGTCGATTAAATTAATAGGGACACTCAGGTGTGGTAAAGAGGGAAATATGAAGGGGGATGAAGATGAAGCAGTTGTTATCCCAGGAGTTAGGATGGCCAAAGAACTAAAGTCAAAATGACCAAATCTATGCCTAGATACTATTATGTAGTGTTAGTGACTAATGGGGATGGAATGGAAGGGATTGTAAATTTAATGTAAGGAATTATGGGAGGATGGATTGAAATTATGTGAGGGGGAAGTGAAATGGAAACATGAGTATCCAAATAAGGTGATACCTGAGTGTCCAATTGAATTGATTTCACTATTTATAGTGGAATTATTATCATGAGTAAACTACTAGGAATGGAGGGTGGAGTCACTCAGGGTGAAGGGGGAGTGTAGATAGGAGGATGAGGTTTTGTAGCTATATAAACAATAGAAATATGTGGGGTATGAATCACAAAGATTAGATTTGTGACTATTATTGAGATGGGGATTAAAGCTATGGATTCTTTAACTATAGCCATAGGTAGGGAACTAGATGAAATAAGAACCCCATTGAGTGGTCTCTATAGTAGTTGTATCAGAGAATATCTTTCTCTTTAGTTCCTTGTCAAACATTATTATGATACAATAGATTAATGCATCATTGAACCTCCTAAAGTGTTGTTTTCTTGCCTCAAGAGTGAGGTTAAGCTAATATTTAAACACTTTGCTTTCTTCACTAGCTACTATGTTGAGGCTTGGGAATGTTGTTCCCTTTATCCAATATGTATACTATGTAGGAGGTCATATAGAATTTTCCTATGGTTAATACCTCCATCAATTTCTTATGGAGGGAGTCACTAATGATTTATACCCATTGGATGTATTATTTATTTTCATGGATGACCTAAATGTAATGCTACATCTAATCTTGGAGGGTCTTTACATTAAGACAATGAATGATCCTATGTAATAATATAATTATATATCCTACCTCACCCTTGAAATCAATCCTTGCCAATGTATTATTCAATCTAGTGGGCATAGCCTTAGGAATCCTTAACCACTGCTTATTCATCACTCTTTAGCATTCAATGTTGTTGTCTTAAAATAATTTCTTGGATGATTATAGAGTAATGTCTAGATAGTTATCAAATTATTCTATTACAAATATGGAATCAATGAAATCTAGGTCCTAATTTAGAATCCTTTCCCGTTTATCATTCATCACCTCTCTCTTATTAGTATCATAGTGTTGTGTTTCCATGAGTACTAACTTAGGGATTTACACCATCAATGTAAAGTTGCTTCTTGGGTAAGTCTAGATTTATGGATGCTTTGGATTCAATTGTTTTTGAATTTTATATTGATCTTGGTCCATAAGTCACCTAGGTCAATGTGACCTAGGTCTATATCTATAATCTTAGTTGTATTTGATTCCAAACTGAGAGTGACACTAGGTCCTTTAGATTTTAACTTCATCTCTTTCCTAGACATGGATTCTAGAGAGACTACTGAGGGAAAACAAACTAAAAATTTGGTGGGATTTGTAGGTTCTAAAAATAGGTCAAAACTCTGGTAGAACTTGGAGTTATTTTGAGAAGGTAAAACATTCATGAGGAAGTGGGGCTGCAAAAGTAGGTTGAAATATTTGGTAGAGATTGGAGGTGTAAATTGTAAGTGGACAGCCCATGTAACTTGGAGTTGTAAATTACAGGTGAAAACTTTGTGAAACTTGGAGTTTTTTGAAGCAATGGAAAAATCCATGGAATTTCGAGTTGTTCTAAGAAATAAGAATGTTTATGAGGTTATAATATGTAGTTAGCAAATTGAAATCCCAAAGAGATGGGAGGTGAAATTTGTAGGTAAAAATTATGTAGGGACTTGGAGGGATCTACCAAGGAATATTGATTTGGTTTTATGAATTTTAGAGAAACCCTAGGATCTCAACTATTTTTGATGAAAAATTTGGGGAAAAAACCTAGGCCTTAGAAGAAAATTATAGAAGATAATCTTTTGGGTAAATGAAAAGCTATACAAGCTTTTGTGAAACTTATAGAACCATAATTGATGCCTAAACAACAAATAAAAACCCTAAAATACAACTAGGTACAAATAAAAGAAAAAAATTAAAACCAAGATTGATTTGTAGGAAATAAAAGCTTGAAAATATATAAGGGATTAGAATGAAGTACCTTGTAGAGTATTAATGATGGTGTGGTGTTGCTTGTAGGCATAGTGCATGGCTCAAGGTTATGGTTTGCAAGGTAAAAGGAATGGTGCAAGGTCACTATTAGAGCTCTAATCATGGTTATTAATTTAAACAATGAATTTAAAAAACCCTAATTTTGTTTTTATAGACCCCCTATAATAAATGCATTCATGGTAGTTATTGGTAGAGGTATGAAATCTAGAAACACTTTTGTAAATTTAAAATTTTAAAAATTACACATTGACCTATAGATTCTATGGAGTTGGCTTGGTTGACCCTTTTGTAATGGGAAGGTGGAACTCGAGAGTCTATTTAAAATTTTTCAATTTGAAAATTGCACTTGGAGTTCTAGATTTTGTAGGGGAGGTTGTTTCATGGGAAGTGGAACCCTGACTATAATTTGCAATTTTAAAAAAATTGCAAATTGTAGCTAGAGTTTTGATTTCTATGAATTACTTGTTTTATGGGAAGTGGAGGTCTGAATTCAATTTATAAACTTTCAAAATTTCAAATTGCAATCAAATCTCTAATTTCGACTAGCTAATGTTTCATAGGAAGTAGAGGTTTGGCTACAATTTACAATTTTACAAATTATAAATTGAAGTTAGATTTATAATTTTCACTATCTAGAGAATTTTAGGAATTTGAGTTTGGGAAGCAATTTGAAATTTTGAAAATTACAAATTATAGTCAGATCTCTAGATTATGCCAACTAATGGATTGTAAGATCCAGAGTCTGGGAAGCAATTTACAATTTTGCAAACTATAAATTGTAGTCTAATATTTGGATACTACAGGCTTAAGGAAATGGATGCTTTGGGTCAATTTAAGGTATTTTTACAAAAACTTAAGGGGTATCCCTTAGGGTACTTGATATTTTGATATTTTTGGGAGAAAAATATCAATAGTTAGACATAGAATTTATGTTAAGAGAAGCCCCCACTCTAGGACTTACTAATGCACTTGAAATCATAGTTCTTAGTCCTTCCCTTGAAACATATAGTTTAATGTCATTTAATCCAATATATACACCAACTACTAGCTCAAGCTCATATATCCTTACTAGACAAAAAATGAAAGCATTGATTAAGATAGTGTCTTCCTTTCTTTTATTACATCTATAGATTCTTAAATGGTCAAATTTCCATCCAATAGTTAATTTTATACCTCACTCTCTCCTTATGAATCATTATAATAATATTATTTGAATACTAATTCATTATATCATCATGCTTGTAAAGAAGAAGGTGAGAAATAAGTTTTTGATTCTTTGGATTCTTTAATTCACTCAACCATTACCCCAATAATGACCAAACCTAGGACCATAAGAAGAATATTCATTTTTAATATTTGGTGATTATCTCCAATTTTTGATATGTGAGCTCCACCTACACGATCCAACTATTTGGACTTGTCTATTTCCTAATCCACTCAAACTAAGTATTTTTTAATTACTATCACAAGAAATATAGGGTAGACAAAATATGTGGATATTATACCCTAGAGAAGCATCTAAAAATGGATCTAGATGACTCAACTTCCTCAATTTATTATCCAAATAAGTTCCTCCATTCTCCCACTAATTTTCATACCACCTTCCATCACTCCAAAAATCACTCAAATTAAGGAAAAGGTAGAACTCATTATCCCTATCTAGGTCAAGGAGTCTCAATAGATTAAGAAGGATAAGATGGACTTGCTCCTTAAAAAATATCCTATAATAAGCATATGTTTTGACAAGAATAAATGGTGAGGAAGAGGAAGGGATTAAATAGTAGCATATGCGAAGAAATGATGTTGTAATAAAGAGAAAATATATTCCCCTTAGCCAGTAAGTAGAATAATAATCCTAATGAACCAATCAAATATACAAAGGAGTTTTGTTCTTTTGTAGATACAAGGGAGGAAATGAAAGAGATGTATATAAGTTAGGAGTAGTCCAAACAAATAATTTTATAGAAATAAATTATTAATGATCCTAGAGATATTATGGATAACATCCAAAGTGTATCCACTAGGCTATGTGATATTTTGAAAACAATAAGGAACTCTATAGGTAAATCCCAACTCGAATGGGGGAATGTAATAAAATTTTGGAACCAAGTGAAATAAATTGAGAATATGATCAACTTATTGGTTTAATGCACAAAGAATAGTTCATTTAATAATTTGAACTTAATGACTAATCACGAGTCATCTTGGGCTTTAAATTATGTGATCCCAAAGAGATATGGTTCCTTCCATTAGCATACTCAGATGAAAGTTTTGGTAGAACATATCATAGGCCAATAAAAAGATGCCATAGAGATTTTGAAAGACATGATGGTCACATTTATGATAACCTCCATAGGTTAGTGGATAAATAGGCCCAATTTTGAAGCACTTATCAAAGTATATGTTGATAATTTAAAAGCATAAGTAAAGGGCATTATATATAAAACTAGTGAGGATATCTTATAGTTGTTTAATTTGGAAAAGGATAAGGTAACTAAGGTAGAGGCACTTGGATATATATATTTAGATCCTCTAAAGCTGAGAATACAAGGTTGATGGGTTAAATTAGTAGAATATTTATACCTTTTATGCTCAAGTTTGATATTATTAATAGTTAATTTGAGGCTACTTATGCATTATTTAAAAAATTGAAGGTTACTGAATAGGCTACCAAGATAGTGCCTACTACTTAGCCAACAACAAAAATGATAATTTAGCCTCAAATTCCATTTAATCTAGCAACATTTCCTCCTCCTTAGCCTATGGGTATTTCATCAACAATAATAGATACTAGATCATCACATGTAATTCTTCCTAATACTTTAGTTCTCACATCGAGCATATAGTTCCCTTTTTCTTCAGGTAGTGCCAATAAGATATCATAATTGAATATTTATTTTGAAAATATATGTTTATATTATAATTAAGTTATTTGGATGATTAATTTTATTTATATCCTATACATGCGTAATGTGAATGAGCTATGAAATTATAAATGTAAATTTAGATTCAGCTTATAGGATGAGGCGAACCCTACCCAAGCTTATATATACTTATATCTTCCTGAGTCCAAAAAGAAGAATTTTTAGTTTTTAAGATAAATAATAAACCCTATATATTATTATAAAAAATTATATTAATGTGAAATATTATTTTCTTATCCAAATATATGATTCATTGAAGAAATTTCATCTTTCTAGTATTTCAGTCTTTGGATTATGTAGAAGTGTTATTTTGATATAATTATTTATATTTTTAATAGCTAATTTGAATGCTTTATGTTTTATAATCATATCTCCCTTTGTAAATGTGTATTTTAGTCTTACAAATGTGTCAACCCTTGATTATGTGCACTAAAGTTCACTATGTTTCATTTATGTAGACTCTTAACTATGTTTGTTTGTCTTGTGTTAATAGTAACTTATTGCAAGCATTAATTATATGACTAATTGTCCAACCCATATTCAATATCTAGTTTATAAGGGTTTCATCTAACTTTGAATCACAAACAATATTTTCTACCCTATACTTATTTATTCTGAGTTTTCTTTTTATCCTTACAACCTGAGGTTAGATTCACCATCTATCCATCCATCTCAAGTAGGTCTAGACTCACACCATATCCAAACCATCTAAGGTAAACAACTACTCCGCTCACTGCTTTTCCACCATCAAGTTGTCTACAAAACCTAATACCCTACAAATCATGTGTTATAGTGAATCTTTTGAGTGAGCATAAAATGTTAGAGGCTACCTCATTAGGTTACTTGGAGTGAATAAAACTCACATCAACAATATGTTATATATAGTGGTATATATGTTGTGTATTTAAAGTTTTAAAATAAAAAGATGGACTAACTACAATTTTTCGGTCTAAGGTTGGATGTTAAATCTTGTCCTACTCTTTATAAAATAAATTAGTATTAAGACAATCATTTAAACTATTTATCATTTATTATCTAATTTTCTAGTTATATTCAAATGTATTCTACTTGAACCATTTAGTTTTACTACTTATTTCATTGTTATTATGATTCAATGGCATTGTACATACATCTAAATATGCTATAATGTTATATTTTGATATATTTTTTTGAGAATATTTCATTTACATATTTACTCATTAAGCAATAGTTTACTTGATATGTTTACATTTTGAATATTTTTTTTATCTTATATAAAGTTCATACTAACTATAGTATTTTTCCTAACATGGATATAGGAAAATTTATACCCTCATTGAGTATTTAAAGGGAGAGTGTCATTAAAGGGAGAACAATATATGGCTGTAATATGGAATAGGTAGATCATTATAGGAACATCACACACACACACACAAATTTATTGTTTTATAGTGATTAGATGGCATGAGAGTTGGTGTTTACTTGTTGATGTGATATTTTGTGTGGCCTATTACTTCTTATTTTTTATTTAGTGCTTTGTGGTTATTTAATCTAGCTTAGTAAACAAAGAGAAATGATACTTTAGTAGTTATAGTGAGAACTTATTGAAATTATAGTGTTTTATCTTTATAGATCGACTATTTTATTCTTGTTAACAACTTTGACTACTGTACTTGTTCTGTGCTTGAGATTATTGTATTACGATTAAATGAAAATTAAAAATAAGAATGAACTAGTGTTTTGGTTTATAATAATTTATAGGTAACTAGTTGTTACTAAAATTAGCCAAATTTAATGATGGTTTGGGATTATATCCTGTTTACATAAATGAAGTCAACCAATTTAAATATTAAACAAACTTAAGAATATTTTTGGTAGCATTGGTTATTAAACAACAATAAAATTATGGCATGCAAAGATAGGAAAGGTAGAAAATGTTTTAATTTTTGTGACTTAAACCTAACTAGACTCCACTTTGGTGGAGAAAACTAAAAATAAAAAAATAGGTTTTGTGAAGTACATTTTTGGAATCATATAGGTCAAATGAGTTAGTTTTCTCACTCAAAAACCCTAGTGGAAGTTTCTAGAAGCATTTTACAAGCCTGAGTTCATGGGCAGACGAGGAGTGAATGGGTAGTTTGAATTGTAGCTATATTGAGAAAAGTTTGGAGAAAAATGAATTAAAAATAATGGTATAAATATGGATACAAGAATAACAGAGGTGTGGAAGAAAAAATAAGTAAAAGGGCATCAAAGTTTTAGTAGATTAAGGTATAAAATAGAACTTATGGGGTGTAAAATAGGATGCAAGTAATTAAATATTGTTGTATTTTCATTTTTAGTCAAAATGTGAATGATTGGCAAGTGGGTTATCATTTCAAATCTAGAAATTATTATTCTTTTGGGAATTTTCCATCTGTACTGATGATGAAATTATTTTCAATATCATTATGTCTATAATATGCTTGAATTCTTTCAAACCCTAGTTACCCTAACACCTTTATAGATATTAAATATATTACTTTATATGACTGGGTCATGAAAACTAAATTAGGTAAATAAAAAATATAATTTTTATAAAGTTTTCACAAGCTATATAGTATAATTATTAATAGCTTTGAAGACCCATCAGGTCATTGTGATTTTTGAGATTTATCCTAGGGTGAATAGCTTGCTTTAGCTAAGTTTGATCTATTTCTCAAAACTATGGTAATTAAACTATGTATACTCAAATTTTGGAGGTTAAAATAATTTTTTATTTTATTTAGGTAAGTACTTATACTTATAATCTTGTGGTTGATAATATTTTCTTGACCCACAAGCTTATACAAACAAATGATGGCTAAATCATTCATTGACCTTCCCTAATCAACAAAAAGAAACTAAAATAGATTGGACTATGTAAAATAATGTTTGAATAAATTAAGGAAATGGATTCATTTATTATACATAGCTAGATTAAAAAATAAATAAGGTTATTGGTTTTCCAATCTTATATAATTAATTATACCTAAACTTTACCTAAAATTGGTTTAAATTTAGAAGAAATATTCCATGGTCTGAGTGATGGTTTATGTCAATTTTATAATATTTGGTTTGAAATTAAATAATTTAATTATATTATTATTTTAAATTTATTTATATATTTGATTTTAATAAATAAGGAATTATTACTACACACTATAGTCAATCAAATATTTACAACTAATCTAAAACTAATAAAGTTTTATTTGATGTTTGTGTGTAAAAATTGGACCTTAGGCTATAATATTATTAAAATATTTTGATTTTAACCTTTTCTAGATCATTTATGTATACTATGGGTGTTTTCATTAATTTTGGATATGAATAAAAAATTGTTAATTTTCTTTTGATTTAATAAATAAATCATCTGTTTATAAATTAAACACACTCAATTTATAAACTTGTAGGTGGATGTTTTAGCCATCAACATGCTTATAATTATGGAAGATAGTTCAATGAGTAAAACATTTAATTAAATATGGAATTTTATCTTTTTGGATTTAATTGTATGTATATGATTGACCTATCTAATTTTAGAATGAATTAAGTAGTATCACAAGAGTTATTTACCACTTACTTTAAGATAATAGGTAGTATGATTTGAATACTACATATCATAAATGTTATTATTTAGAGGTTTATTTCCTTACAAGAATAGATCCATATTGTTTACTTTTTGAATGATCCTTCTTATTTAATGAAAAAAATGAGGGATTAATCTTAAGGTCTTAAATAATTAATAAAATTTTAAATGTGATTGAATTAACTTACCTGAATATTGTTTTAACACAAACAATTTATCTATTTCTTGGGTATAGATGAATTGCTAAAAGTTATTGTATGAGGTATATGTATGACTATAGTTTTACATTATGATACTCATTTCATTTTACAAATGATGAAATAAAAGTAAGAAACTTAATCAAAGGTCATTCATCATCAGTTGGATAAAAGAATGATTGATTATGGTATGACTCAATAGAGAGTACTGATTATGTGGATTAGACCCAGATTATTATAATATGAATTTTACTATAAAATAATCTGGATAAAGCAATGTTATAGCTAATATCCACTATACATTATAGTTTATATGTTTGAATGATGTTGTATGTAATATTATTTGTACATATTACATGTGTTCTTAGTTGGTTCTTAATGTTCACGATGAATTCATTTTCTCCCTCGTGAAGGTAAGGGCCACTCATAGTGAGGAGGTGTGTGGGGACCCTTGGTCTTTTTTTGGAGTAAAAGTGCTTTGATGATGCTCTCCCTCTCTACAACTAGAAACCAATACCAAAGAAGACTCAAAGATATCATAATATTATTTTGGATGTATTTTATTTTTTGTATTGATGTATTTAGTTGTATTTATTGAGAAAACTTTCACAAGAATGGTTATTATAACTATTCATGCTTATTTTGTACTATTATATTATCTTAGCTATGGATACATATTTTGATAAGGATAAAAACAGTCATGTATGTAATACTTTCATTTGAATTGTATGTTCATGGTTGTATCAACATACTATTTTTTATAATTATTTTGGTATGTTATTATGTAGATGGTAGATTATTATAATCATGATGATAGATTGATTTAATGATGTAATTTCATAACTTCAACATGAAAAATAGAGTGAGACCAAACATAATGTTTGTTGACACTGGGTAAAGGGATTTGCATTTGACATCGAACACATCATATTAAAATAAGGGGTAGAGGGAATGAAATTTAATGCCATTAAAATCTTGTCAACTCATAGTATGTTTGGACATATTATGAGATACAAACATATCACATCCCAATTAATCAATGACCATCGTAGGAACTCTAAAAGAAGAAAATAGATAAAAATTAGAAAAGGATATAAATACAGGTGATGGAATAGATGGCCTTGAGATTGATTCCATGTTAATGGTGAGATAAGAGGGTAAATGTGAAGGGAGTATTAAAGTTTCAAATAAGGTCGATGCCCGCTATCTTCCCACTCCACCAAATATCTATAAACTATCATCTCATAGTAAGGGTAAGAGGTTACTAGAATAGGTTGTTTATTGATGATGTCACTATTAGAGTAGAGAGAGGAATAATATCACCAACATGATTCTAAAATTAATATTGTAGAGATTATATGAACCTCTCCTTGATAGAAATATTTCTTACTTGGTTATTAATACAACCATGTTCTGTACTAGTGATGTAGAATGGTATATATGTTTTATCCCTAGTTATTATGTTCATTTCAGAATGAATGTCTATCAAGATAATTTACATTACTTAGTTTAATTATAAATGTCTATTGATTGGAGTAGCCAGACACTTAGGCTAAGTATAAGTGATATGAATGATCTAAATTAATTTGTCTACTCTTCAGTTGATAGCATCATTTCCAGCTATATGGAAACATAAGTACCTCTTCACTACTAAATCCCTTTCTGATTTCTTTTCTTTTCTTGATGTAATTCATCCCTCTTCCATATGGGGGCCTATTCAGGGGACCAAAAAAACTTTAGAAAAAGGATGTTCTTGGAAAGTTGGTAATGGACTTAAGGTGAAATTTTGGGATGATGTCTGGTTAAAGGATTATCCTTTGATGGAAGATTTTCAAGATAAGGATTTAGTTGATCGATGTAAGCAGAGATATGGTATACTAGTTAGTCAATATTGGCAGAACGACTCCTGGGTGAATTTAACCGATGTTAATCAAGGCTTCAGTAATATCCAATTATCTCTCAATGCTGTCTCTCTTTAACCCTATCTGGAGGATAATATTATTTGGCATGATGATCCTAGTGGAAAATTTAAATTCTCTACTATCTTTACTTCAAATGAAAAGGGTAATCAACCTTTGTGGTCTCAAGCTTAGATGAAGGGGCTCACCCCTAAAATTAATATCTTCTTCTGGACTCTGCTTCAAAATAAAATCTTGACCTTGGACAATTTGCAAAAAAGATGAATAAATGTGGTTAACAGGTGTATTTTATGCAAAAATGGATTTGAAGATAGAGACCATATGTTTTTGACCTACTCCTATACTCAGCAAGTTTGGACTGAGATCCTTAATTTTTGGGGTATAACATGGGTACATCAAAAAAGTGTGGATCTATCCTTTAAAAGCTGGTACTGTCCCTCTAAGAATCTCGATGTTCATTTTTTTGGAAACTAACACTTCCTCATATATGGTGGGGTATATGGAAAGAAAGAAACAATAGAATATTTAGAAATACAGAGCTTCCTAGATGGGTGCTTGGTCAGAATATTATTAGAGCTATTAAGGAGAATTTTAAATCATAGAGGGATCCTGATCAAACCTTTCAATTTGATAACCCCTTACGATTTGAAAGGCCTAATTTGAAAATTGATAATCCAAGATTGAGTGTAAAATGGAATGTCCATCTTAATGGATGGATCAAAGGAAATTTTGATGGAGCAGCTAAAGGGAATCCAGGAAAAGTGGGATGTGGAGGAGTACTAAGAGATCATGTGGGAAATGTAATTGATGCTATTGCTATCCCAATTGGTAAGTCAAATAGTCATATTTTTGAAGCTACTACAACCCTCTACACCATTAAATTAGCTGTTGAATTGGGATTTTCCAAATTATGGTTGGAAGGTGATTCTTTGAATATTGTAAACATCCTAAATAACAAAAACTCAATTTCATGGTCTATTGAGGTTACGATGATGGAAATTAAATCTTTAATTCTAAATCTTGAAAAAGTGACCATATCCCATACATATCGAGAAGCCAATGGGGTTGTTGATTGGATAGCCAATCCTGTTGTTTAAACGGGGCATAAGGTGAGATGGCATGATGCATTAAATAAGCACGTTGATCTCAAAGCACTTATTAATTATGATGCCATTCATTCTAAAGAGGGAATGATCTACCTAGATTAGTAATTTAATGATTCGGTGGAGTGGCCTTATAGTGGACAGATTACCTTTACTAAATAGGTATATTCATGAGAATGTAGTGTGGATTTCACATGTGTCAGCATATAGGTGAGTTCCATTTCATGTAAAGAGCAATTGGGTCCATTTTTCTACCTTCAGTGTTCGAGTGTTGTTGGAACATTGCTTGTTTTGCAATATGAAGGGGGAACCGCGAAAGCAAGAGCCAAAAAGTTGTGAAGACTAGAAGGATAGACAAGATGTTTGGAAGATTCTTTAGAAAGGGAAAGTGGAAAGCTATTTGGAGTGACTGCATGGATCTAAACCCCACATTATGATGACATTATTCAAAAATTGGGTTGATGATAGAGTAACTCTTCATGGTGTTACTATGAATCTCACAAAGGATTTCATTACTGAGGTTATAGGGCTTCCAATGGGTGGTATTAAATTATCTAAGCAAACCAGTATCTCCAATGCAGCCTATAAGAAATTTCTGAAGATGGAGGTAGAGGAGAAGTAGCTGGAAAAGAATGGAGATTTCTTCGATTTGGAGTAGATAAAAGGAATCTGGAGAGATGTATTATGCTACATTCATGAGTATTTTATCCTAGATGGTAGGAGAAAAAGAGTTCATAAATTTCATTTTGTCTTTCTTAATCATTTTAGGCATAAAGATAGAATTTCCTTCCCTTTCTATTTGCATTTTTCCCTGCTTCAAAGTCTGTTTGCCCATAGAAAGAAGGAATCTCACCCTATTTTACATGAAGGATTGATTATTATCATAGAGGTATTTTGAAAAAATAATGCCATAGCTTTGATACCTTATTCTGACAAAAATAAGGATTAACAGTGTAAAAAGAATGGAAAAATTAAGGGGAAAGAAAAAGTAAAACCTAAACCTTCCAGTTGTAAAAAACAAAATTCTGAAGAGGAATTTGAGTGGGAAAGTATAGAAAGTTCCGAGAAGAATGTTTTGGAGGAAGAGGAAGGGATGGAAACTGGGGATTTTAGTTCAAACCTAGAAGGTTATGAAGAAAATGAAGAAAAATTTGAGAAAGAAAATGAAGGGGATAAAATAGAGGGCAGTACAGAACAACATAATTCTAGTCATGAAGATAATCAGAATGTGTTGGGGGGGAGTGTTAAAGACACAAATATTTTACTTGTTGATCTAGCTTTGATAAGAGAAAAGGAACATATGGTTCTGGTTCCCAATCATGCTATGGAGATTAGGGAACAAGAAAAGGATGATCCTGGCTAGAATGAAGACCCTGTAGAGATAAAAGAGGAGAAAATGATGGAAAGGGAGAAACAAATTGAAAAGGATGAGTCCTCTCCACAGGAGAATGTAGATGACAGTTGTGATGCTCGATAGAGGGACACTAAGCTTTCATTCATGAATTCAGCCAAATTCAAAGCTAATGCTATTCTCCAAGTTGATTCATGGATGTATAAGGAAATAATGGAGCTGAAGAAGAAAGTAGAAATAATGCAACATAACCAGGAAGCTGATAGGATCAAAATCAATAATTTGGAGATGCAAATGAGAGATATTCCAATTAAACTTAAGGATTATGAGTATAATCTGAGAAGGCTTATCAAAGAAATTAGAATGAAAATAGAGGAGGTTACTTCTAGCATATGTGTAGCTGCAGCTAACCTTGGAAAAAGAGCTAATGAAGAAATAAAATATTTGGAGGGGCCAAGTAAGAGGACCAGGCAGAGCTCGAGGAAGAAATCCCTGCAAGAAGCTGCTACTTCAGTTGCAATAACCATATAAGATACTACAATGATTGGAAATGAGGCCGTAAAGATGATCCTAGAATTAGAAGACTAGGGTCTTCTTTGTTGCTATTGTTTTTGTTCTAGTCCTTTCTGTTGGATGTTAAAATTGGTTCTAAAATTTGGTTCTTAGTTTTATTACTTATTTTGAGTTTCCAAGTCTCTGTAAAACCCGTGTTCTTTTTATGGTTTTGGTTTGTGGTTTCAGGTCCTTGTAAAACTTGATTTTGATGCTGGTTTTTAGTATGTTTTAGGATTGCTCTTCCTATTGGGCATTATTGCTTCATCTTTCTTTTCTCTGTTAAAGGGTTTCAGGGTCCCTTCAAAACTTGCTTTTACCTTAATCTAAAACATCATTTCTAACTAAATCTAACCTAACCTAGATAATATTATTTATTCTTTGGGTGAGGGTGTGGAATGTTTTTAATTGTGATATGCCGACATAAGGAAGATTATAATTGGGCACATAGATAGATGCACTAATGCCCAGGTCTTAGGGAAAACTACCAACAACAATGTAATGCAACTCTTTTATCAAAATGAGTTGAATTAACATTAAAAATTATGATATTAATAAAAAATATTCTAAATGTTTAACCTAAAGTATAATGGGGTTATCACATTTTTGTATCAAATCTCTAGGTTTGAAACTCAACCTATTGTGATCAATCATAAGACCATGATACATAATATTAAAAAAACATGTTTTAAAGATATAACTCAATGAAATAAAAATTGAGACAAATTTAAGACTAAATTGTGTGTGATGGACTAGTGATACCATGTGGGTCACTTTGATTTTTCCTATCCTTGTGGTAACAACTTTTGCCCCCTTTTTGTAAGATGGCTTTATCTAATAATTTTTTTACTTCCATGGTGGTGGTACTAAATCAAGTAGGTTGCATGTGAGTTTTGACAACATTCATGAGAGACAAGTTTATTTCAAAGATATAATTAGTATTAACCCTTAGTGGGTGTACCTTCTCTTTGTTAAACATGCTCATGATAAGAGTATGATTTTTTATAGAAATTTATAAATTGGATACAAGTTCCTAAATCATGATATAGTAACATCTATAAGTCATTTATCCTATTTAATGTTTCTATGTCTCCATAAAATTTAATAAATATTGAAATCATTACTTGATGTATAATTGTGATTATTACTACTAAGTATTATAACAAGGCATACTTAGGGAAAATTATAGTGCATTAGTGTATGATTTTAGTAAATTTATATGGCATATGTTTGGAGTTATTTAAATAGATACATGGTGGAATTTTTGATTTTCATATTGAATTTACTATGTTCTTGTATCCTTTATTAAATACCTTCTAACGTATTCTATGGTTATTTTAACTATTTGGGATGAATTCCTATGTATAGTTACTTTTTATATGGTCAGTTCATGAGTCATCCTCCATGTTAAAGAATAATAAGTAAAAAAATGTAGGAGGCCTTTTTATAAATTAATCATTAATAGTTAATGAGTAGGATTATATATTTAGTATAAAGTATGGGTATTTGTGGATATTGACTTAGATACAATAGAAGTTTAAAAATTACAATAAAAAATTTAGCTAGAATAATGATATAGTTGTATACATTACCTATCCACTATACCTTATAGTTAAAATTCATGTGTGTAATGTCGTATAAGATAAATAAAGTATCAGATGGTATATATGACTATTTCATGTGATAGTGATTGTAAAACACACTATTCTAATATCTGCATATGATCCTTCATGAAGGGAAGAATCACTCCCAGTGGGGATATGCATGGTGAACCATTGGTATATGGTTGGAGGAAAATTTATATATGATGTATACTCATGGATATCTAGGAATTGATTATTCACTGAACTAGTAAACAATTGGCATATCAATTTATTATATTATTTAGTAATGGCTGATGACATTTTTAAATTGATTAATAGTAGTTGACAAGTATTAAGGACTTTGGTCCTTATTTGATTTCTATACTTTTTATAATCACACTTTATCTATTCAATAAATTACTATACATTATATGCCTTATTATTGTTATATGAATGAATTGTATAGTTAGATAACTTATCATGATAATATTCATGACATGGAAGCCATTAAAACTACTTATGGATTTTATATAAAGACCCTGTACATTGACTTTTAATAGAAAAATATATTTATTAATATGCATTAATTTATTATAAATATAAAATATAAGAGAAGATGAGATAAACTATTCATTATCTTTGGGTAAATGAGACTAGTATGGTTTTATACCATGGAATTACATCATTATTTTGTCACTTTCCTATCCATGGTGAAGGACTTAAATTATCTCTAATATGGTAAATATATTGTAGGATTATTTTGAAATATGATATTTATACGATTTTTGCTCCATTATATTAAAAAAAATTGTTCTAAAAGGAACTAAATTGTTGTTCAAATCTTTTTAATTATCAAAAGGAACTTTGTGTGATAAAATTTGGAACTAATAAGTAACTTGCTTAGTTATTGTAGCACCTTTTCCTTAAATGAAACATAATTTGGTAGGTACATAATATTGTGTTGAGTTTTAGTTGGATTTGTGTATAACCTATTGTAGTATATGATTACCCTACATTTATGTTGTATTGTGACTTCAATCTATCTTGCTAAATTAATGCTTTGATTTCATGTTATCACCAATAAAAAGAGAATATATATATATGATTTTGTATCAATAAATATAATTTTGTTGCATTGGTCCAAGTATTACTAATGTGGGTCTAAAAGGTAACTAGTGTAAAATATAATGTTTTTACTTTTGTTTAATATTTTTTTAACTTAAATATGAGTTTATATTAACAATGATAAGGAAATATATCCTTCTTTACTAAGATAAAATGAATCATTGTTTCTTAACACCCTTGAATCATTTTAAGGGTAAGATAATGGAAAGGAAGATATATGAGAAGTGTGTACTATTGTTGTTGAATATGTACATCTTATTTTTAGGCAAATGAAGGTATATAGGAATAAGTACAATTAAATTAATGTGATTCAAGATTCATATTTTATAAGTTATATTTTGAAGTAGGTGTAATTAGTGGTAATGGCTACATGGTATTTATTTTGGAGGTTGTATGCCTTATTTAATGGTCATAATTCCATTTGGTTAATGTTTGATGTTATCATGTGATTATGAAGTAATATAATTATTTATGACATTAAAAGAAATTATAATCTTGAAATTCATAATTGTTAACTCTATTTGGTGATAGTGTGTTGTCCCTTAATTTTTAAAATAGTTGAAATCCTTGAGAAATAATATGTTTTTGTTTCTTTCCTTGGTTAAAATTGAAGGCAAAATACTATGGATACCTTCAATATGGAAAAGTATGGTACTATATAGTGGTTGCACACTTTTTTGTGGATACAGTTTTTGAATACTCATATTTGTAATATAAATATTTATAGGTAATTGTATGATTTCTTTCATGACTAAGATACCATTTGGTGACTATGTGTTTCATACATGTGATAGTGACACCAAATACTGAATATATGAATTGTCCTTATGAATTATGGTTTTGTTTAAATGTAGCATATTATTACATATTGCATGATGGTTTTAAAATTTATTAGAGGAAATATTATATTATGACATTATACTTGTAATTATGATTTATTACTTATTATGGTTTTAACTTCATTTAAATATTATATGTTGTCCCAGGTGACAATGATTGTTAGAAAAGAGTAATGGGATGAGAACTAATATGGTATTTCCTTAGTGATAGTTATTTATAGTACTAAAATGATCATATGGCTATTAATTTTATACCTTTCAAAATCAATTATGGCTTACTCTATCTTTAGAGTTATAGTTTCTTTAAAATTAATGAAACACTATCAAATTTTAGGTAGTTAGAATCAACTACCTATGAGTCTATATGGGTAGAAAACTAGATAATAAATTAATATTTATTGGATAATGGATCAAGTAGATATCCACCTCATAGAAATTTTATTTGTTTATATAAATATCATTCCTAAAAATTAATTTTTTAAGGGATATCTTTTGTCATTATGAATGTTGTTTATGTGATGATCATCAGGAATGTATGCTTTGTTTTGATTAAATTTTAGTTGTGAGCACCCTTTTTTCCTAAAAGTTGATGAAAAATAGTCAAGGATGATTATTTTAAGTTGATCATCATTAGTTTGATAAGAATGGTAATAATATCACAACTATAAGTTTAGTAATTAGAAAATTTGAGTCAAACATCGATTGACTCATGCCAGCCTATAATGGCTTCATTTTGATGTTTTGAGGAATAAATATTTACCTAAAAAATTATGCAAAAATGTTTTTACACTGATAAGTGAAGGATTGATGCCAATAAATGGATTTATATAATTAACAACTAAAAATAATATACTACAAATAAATTGATTCATATTCACTAAGATAATGAAATATAGTTATTCTCATTAGCGGTTACATAAATGACAAATATCAATTATCAACATGAAAAAATGATCAGTGGCTCAAAGAGAGATCTAGTGGGATAAATCTACTCTAAGACTTGAATTTTTTTGGTTTCACAATAGAGAAATGGCTCAAAAATGAACTCTAGTAGGAGTAATATTGCTTAAGAATAATACAATTTGAAATAATTATAATTAATTATGTAAACTATTTCTTTATTTGTTTTAGTGATATTTTATGTTGAACTAATTATTTTTTCAAAAAAAAATATTATATTAAATTCATCAATGTGATGTCCTATTTAAGGTGGGAATGATGTTACATTTTGATTCACCTTTAGTAAAAAACAAGTGATTTTAATAAAACTATTTTATAGTGATTAGTTGGGCTTATGAATCATGTGGATAGATGGACATATTTAATTGATTTTTTTATATATGATAGTGTAATTTTTTGTTCTACATCATTTGACTTTGGTGCATATATGTGTGTTAAACATAAAAGAGTTAAAATTATTGTCTTAACTTTGATATGTTATATATATTATATATATGTTGTGTATTTCAAGTTTTAAATTAAAAATTGAATAACTATAGCTTTTATGTCTGAAGTTGGATGTTACATCGTATCCTTATCTTCATAAAATATATCATTATTAATATAATGAAGTAAACTATTGATGAGCTATTATCTAAATTTATTGGCATATTTTGATGTATGTTACTTAAATTAGACACCTATTTTGTTTATTTCATTATTATTATGATTTGTGTGAATCATACATATATTTGAATATGCTATACTAGTGTGTTTTGAAATCTTGTGTTGAGATGATTTCATTTAAAAATTTGGTTATTATGTAGTAGTTTACTTGATGTGTTTACAGTCTGAGTATTTTGGTATCTTATTTAAATCTCAAACTAACTACAGTATTTTTCTTGAGGTGGATACAGGAAAATTTATACCTTCATTGACAATTTAGAGGGAAAGTATCATCATAGAGAGGACAACATATGGACATAATAAGGAATAGGTATAACATTTTGGGAACATGTCATACACATAAAAATTACCTATTTTATAGAGATTAGATGCCATGAGAATTGGTGTTTACTTATTGATGTGCTATTTCTCATGGATTATTATTTTTTGTGTTTGT
Source organism: Torreya grandis (assembly GCA_037957365.1). Lineage (NCBI taxonomy): Eukaryota > Viridiplantae > Streptophyta > Pinopsida > Cupressales > Taxaceae > Torreya > Torreya grandis. The sequence continues at coordinate 2,245,922 of JARHVA010001442.1, forward strand.
TCTAGTGTTTTGTGGTTATTTGATATAACTTAGTAAATAAATAATAATGATACTTTAATACTGAAAGTGAGCACTAATTGACATCATTGTGTTTTATCCTTGCAGAATGATTATTTTTTTCTTGTTAACAATTTTTACTACCATGCTTGTTTAGTGTTTGAGATTGTTGTATTACGATTAAACAAAAACTAAAATGGGGTATGAAATAGTGTTTTATTTTATATTATTTTATAGGTAACCAATTGTTTCTTTAATTATCCAAATATAATGCTAGATTGGGATTAGATCCTCTTTGCATAAAAAATCAACCACTTTTAGTGGTAAGTAAATTTAGTACTCTTTTTGGTGGCATCGGTTATTGAAAAACCACAAAATTTTGGCATGAAAACTTATGATGGGTGAGAAATGTTATATATTTTTTGACTTAACCTAACTAGACTCCATTTTGGTGATAAAAACTAAAAAAAAAAAAAAAAGATTTTGTGAAGTGTTTTTTTGGAAACATGTTGTTTGACAGAATTAGTTTTTGTCATGCCCATTATTTTTATATTAAAAAAATAGAAACAAAACAAACCTTAAATAAAAACACCACAAAAAGATATTGGTATAAACCTAAGTCTATTCCAATCATAAAACATATCAAGGTGAATCCTGCTACTGACATAAGACTTAAATGACTCACACCATAATTAAGAAGCCCATAGTCCTGATTCCTTTAGCTAGCACTCATAATTATTTCATGAGATCATGCCAAAAAGGTGATTTTGATTATGAAATTGAGGTGTTTGTTAAATTTATTATTAGTTTTTGATGACATCACTAAACTCTATGTGTCCATCTTAGGTTTTATCAAGCCTAATCTACTAGGGAATATAGATGCACCATGTGTCATGATTACAAAACTCCATGTTCAAGGATAATCACCCAACCCTATAGCCTCCCACACTTTAGAGTAATACCACTTGGAAGTTTCTCAATTATTTATAACTATGGAGGTATTAGGGCATTAAAATCCTAATGGTTTAGTATTCTCACTCTCCAATTTTGAGCATAAAGCTCTACAGGTCCACAAAACTATAGATATATTAGGTTATTAATTCCAATGTCTCAATTATTTTGAGCCTCCATGCTCCTAGGTACTGACACTTTGTAACTCTGTTGAATATTGGTATCTAAATGAGACTTTGGGGATTTAAAATATTAAGTCTTATAGCTAATCCTCTAGGATTTTAATTTAATGCCATGTGGCATCATCTATCTAACTTTAAAAAATATTAAAATCTAACTAAGGCAAAATTTGAAAGAAAACCTAAATCTAAAATTTTTAAGGCAAAAATATTAAATAAAAATCATAAAATGGGACTAAGACACAAGCCTTCAAAACGTTTGTCCATAAATTTTGTTCCAAAAAAACTTTTGAAGACCCAAAAATTTAAACAATTTTTTTGAAATCTTTGAAACTTTTATCTATGAGCCTACGTGTAATAGTTACAACATCATTCATTCCAAAGACCCAAACCTTAGTATTTTGTGAAAATTACTTTCGTGAATTTTGTTTTGAATAATCTTAAATATACATGCCTTCAAAAAACATTTATGGCTTTTATTCCAACAAAGTCATAAAAATTTATTTGAAGACCTAAAATTTAGAAAAATATTTTTTGAAGTCTTCTGAACTTTAATATTTGAGCCTTTGTGTAAAACTCTAACTAGTCTTTTGTTGAAAAGTGTGAAGGCCAACCTATTTTGAAAAAAATTAAGTCTTTTGATTTTGACTTAGCCCCCCCTTTTTTTTGAATTAGTAAAACACAAAGATTCAATCAATTACAAAGGTTGAAAGGTCAACCTTAAATCTACAAAGGCATAGAAGCTTCTGACCAAACTAAGGTTGTATCATAGATAAGATTAATATAGAAGATCTAAGATTAATAAAACTTCATCTATTTTATTAAATGATCTAGTTTTTGGGAAGGCATAAAAGAGGCAATAATACTCAACTACTAAGGCCAAGGGGATCCTTTTATAAGACCTCCATTTGATCTATAACAACATCAAAATATTTAATGAACTATTTCTATGATTATTCCAATTAATAATCCATATCTTAATGATTGCATTCAACTCAACCTTGACCAAGATCAATCTAATAAATAAATCATATAGAGTTAAAGGAGAGACATACGTATATAATAGAGAATTAATCAAACCATCTCACTATCTTTTATTAGAAAATCCATAAGTCCTAAGATCTTTCTTTAGATAATGGCTCCTTCCCAAGGGTCTAAATATGAATATGGTTCAACACAAAGACAATATTAGTATTTATACATATTTTAATAATTTCAAGCCCTTTCTATTATTATAAGTAGACTAGATATTAAAGTAATATAAATTATAAAATTTCATTCATTTATTACATAAGCGAGAGGTCCATTAAGATATTACTCTTGACACCCCTGAGCTTGATATTCCCAACTCTAAGAATGTTTATATCACTTGGTAAAGGCATGTATGGATATCTAAGAAAGGCTATCTTATCAAAAAGGAAAGATCATGCACCGCGTATAGTCCAAATTCCTAGTTTTACCTAGAGACACTCCTAGTCCTAAATATATGTTAAACAAAAATTTAAATGATCAATCAAGTGAAGAAAATCATTCAATAATATAATACTAGAAGATAAGTTATTATAACACAAAAAGGCCTACCAAAATATGGGAGTAACAAGAGGATGTCTCACTTTATTACTTGATACTAATGGTCATGAGAGAGTTGAGAAACCTACCACCATGACCAATATAGGAGTAATTCAACTGTTAATACTATGACATCCAAGTAAGGGTCAAACAACCTTCTACTATGCCCAACACATGAGTACTTTGACACATTACTATCAAGATAATCATGTAAGGGATAAATAATATTAGACCATGCCTAGCATAGGAGCACTTTGACATGTTATCATTAAGATATTCATGAGAGGATCAAACAACCTTCCAACATGCCCAACACATGAGCACTTTAATATGATACCAATATGAAGATGTTGATCATAGACCGCCATCATTTAGTTTCACAATAACATATAACCATACTCACATAAGAAAATAAATAATTCATGAAAATGAGGGAAAACCTCTCTAAGGTCCTCAAAGGACAAGCACAACATGGCAACCAATGTTAAACCATCGATTAGTCAATAAAATAGAAAGAATAAACTAAGTGGTCTTATTCTCCTAAAATAAAAAAGGAGTCAAGTAAAACATATAATCATTTCATTCCAAGGAAATAAAATTAAAACATAATTTAATAGATTCTAGACCACCTGACTTCTATCCTTTATATATCTAGGTTCAACTTTCCTAACCTGATCTTTTCCTAATTACTAATTTTTCTTCTCTACTTTCTTAACTTCTTTTCTACTAATTTTTGGCAAAAGTCTTAAACTTAGGGAGTTCAACTAATACAAATATATGTTTGATAATCATCCAACTAGTAGTCACTTTCAAACCCATGACTCATTAATGGATGTTCTTTTCCATGTTTAATTAAGGTACATGGCAGCTCTTGTAGGATTCTTTGGTTGCTTCATAGATTCACTTACATCTTTTCCCACTTGATTCTAATCTAAGGTAAAATAATGGAAGATATATCACTCAACCACTAGATAGTATAGAAATTGACAACAAGATCAAATGATCATAAACCAATAAGTTTTACCAACCAATTTTAAATGTTATCCACCTAAAACATATGCTAAGTCAAGAAAGATGACAAATAGTAATCCACACAACTGACTCCTTAAAAAAGGTCTAAGAAGGGTTTAAGGGTTAAGATATTTTATGGTAAAACCATGATTAGTGTAGAATATTTCCTTCATTAGCATTTTTCGTATTCCTACACACTTAATGAACACATAAAATTCCTCTAACCTAATAGTTGAAGCTACATAATTTATTCAAACAAGGTAATTTCAATCAATTAACCATAACCAATCATTCATGTAATATCAAAATCCATGTAGATAATTTCATATGATTTAATAAATAATTAGTTTCCATTTAATAAGCTTATAAGTAATGAGTCAACATGATTTAAGTCAATATATCTGATATACATAATCAAATTTCATAAGAGACATTACATAAATAAATGTAAGCATCATTCTTTCATAAGTAAGTAATCAAAAAATATTTATAATAGATATTTCTCATGGTTCCTAACACATGAAAACATTCATAATTCCTTGCACACCTCATTTAGACATGACTTAAAAACATAATTAAATAATCAAAACAAATAAGTCATAATTTCATAGTCATATTTCTCAAGGATAAACACTGTGTAAAATGGGTGCTTACATCCCCCTCCTCTTATGCAGGCTTATGATTGGAGGTGATTATAATAGGTGAGGATACCAAATCATCAAATGTGCATAATCTTCCCAAGTTATTATTGATTCATTATATTTGTCCAACTGGACCATGACATGACTTAGGTCTCTTCCTCAAAGAGATAACATTCTACATACTAAAATCCTAATGGGCTCCCAAAACTAAATCTATGTTAGTATTGACCTATAATGATATCCGATCTAAAACATCAAAAAAATCAATAATATATTATCTCAAAATAGAAACATGAAAAACATCATGAATATGAGCTAGGTTGGGTGGCAAGGCCAATAGATAATTAATGGGTCAACGGTCTCTAAGATCTTGAATGGCCCTAAAAATTGAGGTTCTAACTTCAAACCTTTTCAATAATAGATAGGGAAATTGTTGGGTCTCACCCTCAAGAAAACTTTATCACCAACATTAAAATGTTAATAATTCTTTTCAAATCCACATATCTATTATCTTGATACTTTACAATCTCTAGGTGTTATCATTTATTAACCACTTGCTACTCTTCTACCATGGTAAGGATAATTATGACTCTATCCTCAATTCAGTCTCAACTCAGTGGGTTTATATAGGCTTAACCATATAAAGCCTAGAAAGGTTCCATATTAATTGAACTATGATAGCTTTTTTTTAATGAAATACAACAAGATATAAATAGTTTTCCCTACGAGACTACTAGTCCATACAATACATGTTCATCATGTCTTCCAGGACCTGATTGAATCTCTTAGTTTATTGATCAGTCTAAGGATGGTAGGAAGTACTAAAATTGATTTGTGTGCCTGATGCCTTCTATAAGTAAGTCCAAAAAGGAGAATTATATACTTGATCTTGATCTAAAATAGTCTTATAGGGAATCCCATGCAATCTAAATTCATCCAAGAAAACTCTTGCCACTGAGGTGGCACTATAGGTAGTTTTCTTGGGAGAAAAATGAGCTACTTTGGTTAGCTTATCCATAGTTACCATGATTACATCATGATGATAAGTCAAGGTAGGCAAGCCCATAATAAAATCCTTGTAAATAGTATCTCATTTCCATTATAGAGTCTCATGAGGATATAACAGTTCGTCTAAATGTTGATGCTCAACCTTAACCTTATGAAATTAAAGACAACAAGAAATAAATTAAATAATATAATGCCTCAAAATGTCACAATGATATAATTTATTTAACTTGACATGCATTTTATTAACTCTAGGGTGCATTTGGTAAGGATCTCAGACTTAGGAAAAATTATTTCACATAAACCACTAGCTAAGGGAACATATATACACCCTTTATGGTGTAATAGACCATATGTATCAAGATAATATCCTTTAAACTTTATTTTTAGACTTAAACTAAAATCCATCAATTATTTTACTTCCTTGTATAGGTGATCCATTGGAAGATACTTTAAAATATAACTCCACAGGTTAGTTAATAAAATCATTACTGCCAACTCAAAGTGTTTTCTACTCAAGGCATAAATAACTATGTTTTCTTTTCTTTTGATATATAGAATATCATAATTATATTCACATAATAGTTCCATGTAATGCCTTTGACATGTTTTAAGGTTAGGTTGACTGAAGAGATGTTGCAAACTTAGGTGGTTCATCTTTAAAATAAAATGATGACCAATCAATAAGTGTTACCACCGTAAACAAGCATGAATGATATATAAAAATTCTAAATCATGCATGAGATATCCTAAATCATAAGGTTTGAGTTTTTGATATTCATATTCTATAGTTATACCTTCTTGCATAACTCCTAATCCTTCCTTCAATGCATCTATGCAAATGAGGAACTCCCCAATAGGATTAGGTATATAAAAAATTGGTGCACTTATGAGTTGCTTCTTGAAAAACTAAAAGAAATCCTCACATCATGTTGTCTATACAAAATTCATCCCTATTTTTTGAAGTGAGGTAATGGGGTCAAAAATATGAGAGAATTTCTCAACAAAGCATCTATAACAACCTACCAAACCCATGGAACTATGCACATATACAAAATTTGTGTCTATTGACCATTTTACAATGTCCTAAATCTTAGAAGGATCCACATAAATTCATTATCCCAAGAGGATATTCCCAAGGTATTACACCTCATAATACACAAAAACATACTTCTCTAAGTTTCCAAATAATTAGTTTTCTCTTAAAAATTATAGGACCTACCTCAAATGGTCCTCACGTTCCTCTTCATTATATAAATAGATCATAATTCCATCAAGAAACACCAAAATGAATTGATCTAAAAAGGAGTGAAAATATCCATTCATAAGACTCATGAATATTGTTGGGGCATTCATCAACCCAAATGTACAACTATAAATTCATAATTCCCAAACCATGTTTAAAATAAATTTTTATGAATATTAGGCTCCATGATACCCAACTAATGGTATCTAGATTTCAAATCAATATTGGATAACACTTTATCTCTTTGCATTTTATCAAAAAAGTCATAAATTATAGGTAAGAGATAATGATTATTAATTTTTACCTTATTTAATTGGTAATAATCAATACACAAATGAAAATATTCATCCTTCTTCTTCACAAATATGATTTTTTCTCCCCAAGAGGACACACTAAGATGAATTAGGCCTTTATCTAAGAGTTTATCAAGCTACATCTTGAGTTCACTTAGTTATAGTGTGGTCATTTAATATGGTGCCTTTGAGATGGTCTCATCCCATAGTAATAAACTAATCTAAAAATAAATCTCTCATAGAGGAGACATACAACACAATCCATCTAGAAACACATAAAAAAATTCCTACATCATAAGGTTGTCATCCAGTGAAGCCTTCTCAAACTCATCTTACCTATCACTCACCATGATAGAAAATAAATATAAAACCTTATTTATACTCTTCTTGAGTTACATCACAGTGATCATACAAATGGATACATGTCTCTTGACCCTTGATATTACCATATGAGTCTTAAGGTCATCTTCACATTTGATAAACTTATCATGACAATCTAACTTAGATTCATGAGTTGAAATCCAATCCATTCCAAAAATTACTCCATAGGTTCCTAAAGGTATAATGTGCAAGTCCATAGTGCTGTAAAAGACACCAAGGTATAAAACATAACTACTCACTAAGGAGCTAATAGAAATATTGGCATTGGAATCCAACTCAAATTCCTATCTCTCTAACTACTTGATAACCATCAACCCATAAAAATCCGTGATAGAAGGAGAAATAAAGGAGTCTAAATCTCCTAAATCAAACAAATCTGAAATTGATACTCATTTAATCATACTTGTGGTCTCAATGACCATCACCTGATGCTCACTTTGGTGGTCATTCACTGTTGCATAAATTATATGTCCTCATCCCACATCGCCTACCATTTTCTATAGTATTAATGAATTTTTCTTACTGGTAACCAATGATTCTAAGGGACATTCATGTGCATAATAATTAGGTTATCCATAAGTAAATCACACACCCTTTCACTAGTCTCACCCAATGGGGGCTCTAGCTAGACTTGGTTCCGAGGATGTTGTTAACCTTAAAGGTCTCCATTTTTATAATTACTAAGTGCATTCAATTCCATTTTGATAATGGTTTTAAGACCAAGCCTCACTTCATTTTTATGGTCTATTTCAAACTAGTTCTTATTCTAAATATGACTAGAATAGTTACTCTCCTACTACTATTACAAGGGTATAGAGTTGGATTAAGTTACTCTCTAATTTCCCATAGGTTTAGGCTATGTACCTTGCAACATTGATTCATGATGAGATTACAATTTACATTGAAATTTATCTTGAACATCCTAAGTCTTTCCATGATACTCCTTAGCCTAATAGGCCTTTTTAACTACTATAGTTAGGGTTGAGGGAGATAAAATGTGCACTATGACATCTAGATCTTAATTTATTCCTATAATTAACCTATTCACTTGGATAGATTCATCTATGTAACCCTACACATATCTAATTAAATATATAAAATGACACTCATATTGACCCACTATGCCACTCCCTTGTCGAAGATCATGAAATTCATCCACTTTTTTTGCACATGTCAAGGGGATAGGTAGCATGCTATAAAATGCTCCTCAAAAAATTTGCAATTGAGGGAAGCTAATGTCAAGTATATCTTCTACTCCTCTCCTTCCCACCACATCTTAGTTGCATCCTTGAGAAGATGGGTACCTAAACAAGCCTTGCCATTGGAGTCATAATCATACAAAGTGAAACATTATCTCATGCTAGCTAAATATGATTCTACTATGAATCCTTCTTAAGTACCATTAAACTTAGGAGTATGTAGTCTAATGAAGTCCTTTAATAAATACTTGGGTACAAGATAAGGAGGGATATCTAAGTCTCACCTCTTTCATTGCTCACCATGGTGATGAAATTCACCTCTATCACCCTCCAGATGGTGATGGGGAGGGCTACTAGACCTCTCTCTTTCAACTAATATTTGATCATCCTAGGAATGTGGTGGAGAGTGCCTCTCCACCTCATGATATACTATAGTAAATATCTCCTATAGAACATCCCTCATCTATTTCATGTCTAAGAGGAGTTGGGGTTCAATTTCATTTATTCTCAATGGATTGGGAGGCTCATTCTCACCAATGGAATTATCACTGTGATGTGATTAATGTGCTCTTCTCATTTATCATACTAATAGGAAAGACATAATAACTAATTTGGAAAATGAGAAGGCTTATTGTAACTTAAAATCTTAGATCTCCTGGTGTTGTAACCCAAGTTTTGATACTAAAATGCCATGCCCATTTTTTATATAAAAAATAATAGACATGACACAAACCTTAAAGAAATAAATGACCAAAAGACATGAGTATAAACCTGAGTCCATCCCCCCAATCATAAAACCTATCGAGTTAAATCTTTCTACTTTCATAAGACTTAATTGATGCATGCCATAATTAAGAATCCCATAGTCTTGATTCATTCAACCAATACTCAAAATTATGTCATGAGCTCATGTAGAAAATGTAATTATGCTTATGAAACTAAAATGACCATCCAATTCCTTTTGTTAAGAAACCTAGAACATAAATAGCTCTGATTCCAACTTGTCAAGATCTTTCTCCTCAATAAGAGCATGTATGATTACCTTGTATAAGCAACTAAACACGAAATTATACCAGAATTAACAAGTAACTAGATTCACAAATGATAAAGAATATGAGAGACAATACACAATCTTGTATTAATACTCATGCCAGAAGGAAATAAAATGAAGATGCCACAATCTTCCACACCTCTCAGATGTACAGATCTCTTTCCCTCAAGAGTTCACTCTCCTACCAAAAATGGTCCCAACACACAACTCAAACACAGAATTGGTGTTCACCTCCAACCAGTCAATAATAACCCTGCCAGTACCAAGCACTCAAAAGTACTTCAAGTAGATCTCCCATGAACTTGAAACAAATTGAAACTCAAATGATCTTACTTACCATGTAGAACTTCTCCTTGATCTTAAAACAACCTGCAGATCAACTTGTTCTTACAATTGGAAGGATCTACCTTGCCTTCCTCTATTTGCTCATTTTACAATACATGCCAATGAATCTATAAATAGATCCCATACTAAAAAATAACTTAGACTTCTGATTTACAATAATTAAACACGCAGCTCAAGACTCAAATTAGTCTTTACATGCAAACAACTAGTTCAACAAACTAACTATTCATACAATGAATAGTTCTGGAACCACACAGGCAACCGACATCAGTCCCTATCTGTCTGGAGGTGACCGATGTCAGCCAACTCCTATCGATGTCAGTTGCCCATCTTTTCACCCCTGACCAACGTCGGTTGTGCTACAGACACTGGTATCCCTAGAACTCAAAAACCTCCTCCATGTTTGCATACAGTGAAGCTTTTAGCTCCACAACCTAACACCTTTTTAGTTTCTTCTAATGCCATTAGGTTCTATGTGTCCACTTTAAGTTTTCTTAATCTTAAGCTATCAGGGAATGTGGATGTTCCAAACATTTTTATTATGGGACCCTATGTCCATTGCTAATCCACCATTCTTTAGGCTCCTACACTTCATAACACTTCCACTTGAAAGTTCCTTGCATCTTAAAAATTATGGAGGTATTGGGGCATTGGCCCCATAATATTTTAGTCTTTCCAATCTCTAGCTTTGAGAATCAAGATCTATGGGTCCACATAACTATAGAGGTATTAGGGTATTAACCCTATTGGCTAAATCCTTTTAAGCTTCATGATCCTATGGGCTATAACTTGGAAAATCTATAGAACTTTGGTAGTTCTATGGGACGTTGAGGTTTTAGAGGATTAAGCCTTATGACTAACTCTCTAGGCTTCCAAGTTGATGCCAAATGGCATCATCTGGCCAACTTTTAAAAATACCAAAATTTAGCTAAGGTAAAAGTTGAAATAAAACTTGAATCAAAAAATCTTGAGGATTTTTTTAAAAAATAAACTCAAAAAATGGGGCCCAAGACACAAGCCTTTATAACTTTTGTTTGTGACTTTTGTTCTAGCAAAGTTGCAATAAAACTTCTAAAGACCTAAAAATTTGAACAACTTTTTTGAAGTCTTCAAAAAATTTGTCTTTGAACCTACATGAAAAATCTATGACATCATTCATTCCAAATACCCAAACCTTAGTATTTCATGGAAATTATTTTTGCAAATTTTGTTTTGAAGACTTCTAAATATACATGCCTTCAAACTTTTGTTCAGGAATTTTATTCCCATAAAGTCACAACAAATTATTTAAAGACCTAAAATTTATAAAAATGTTTTTCTAAGTATTTAGAACTTTTGTCTTCAAACCTTTGTGTAAAAATTATGACTACTCTTTTGCCTAAAAGTGTGAAGGCCAACCTATTTTTAAAAAATTCTAAGTCTTTTATTTTTGACTTAGCCCCACTTTTTTTTACCAAACTAGTAAAACATGAAGCTTAAATCAATTACATAGACTAAAAGGTTGACCTAAAATCCACTAAGATGTAGAAGCATCAAACCAAAATAAGGTTACATCCTAGACAAAATTAATATAGAAGATTTAAGCTTAATAAAAATTTATCTATTTTATTAAATAATCTAGTTTTTGGGAAGGCGTAAAATAGGTAGCAATACTCAACTACTAAGGCTAGGTGTATCCTTTCACAAGACCTCCATATAATCCATAACAACATTAAAATATTTAATAAACTATTTCTATTATTATTCTAGATAAAAACCCATATCTTAATGATTGTGTTCAACTTAACCTTGCACAAGGTCAATCTGATAAATAAACCATATAGAGTTATAGGAGAGACATATGCATATAATAGAGATTTAATCAAAATAAATCACTATCTTTTCTTAATAAATCCATAAGGCACAAGAGATTTCTTTACATAATGACTCATTTCCAATCATCCAAATAAAAATATGGTTCAACACAAAGACAACATTAGTATTTATCCATACTAGAATAATTCCAAGCCCTTTCTATTATTACATGTAGAACAACTTCTAAAGTAATATAAAATATCAAATTTTATTCATTTATTATATAAACAAAAGGTTCATCTCTTAGTTTGGTTAAGTAAATACGGACTAATCAGTCTTAAATGATGCTCCTCATCCACTCCCAAGCATTTGATAGCCATAAGAAAGAAGGCTTGCCACCCAACCTTTTGTTATCATTAAGCTACTACTCTAGACACCCCCAAACTTGATATTCCCAACTCCGATCATGTTTATATCACTTAGTAAAGACATTTATGGGTATGTGAGAAAGGTTATATGATCACATAGTAAATACCATGAACTACATATAGTCTAAATTCTTGGTTTCACATATAAATACTTCCAATCCCAAATACAAGATAAAAAAAACATTTAAATGATCAATCAAGTGAATAAAATCAATCAATACTGTAATACTAGTAGATAAGTTATTATAACATACCAAGGCCCACCAAAATATTGGAGTAACAATAGGATGTATCACTCTATTACTTCCTACCAATGGTCATGGGATAGTTAAAAAACCTTCCACCATGACCAACATATTAATACTTCAACTTCTACCACTATGACATCTAAAAAAGGGTCAAACAACCTTCCACGATGCCCAATCTAGGAGGAATTTGACACATTAATATCAAGACAATTAGGTAAGGGTTAAACAACCTTATACCATGGCCAACACATGATTACTTTGACATGTTACCATTAGGACATTCATGGGAGGATAAAACAACCTTCCATTATGCCCAACATGGGAGGAATTTGATACACTACCAACATGAAGATGTTACTCATAGACCACCATTATTTAGTGTCACACCAACATATAACAATACTCACATAAAAATAGAAGCACTTCATATAAATAAAAAAGAAAAAACTCTTCAAGGTCCTCAAAGAATAAACACAATATGGTATTTAATGCTCAACCATGAATAAATTAATAAAATAGGAAACATAAACCAAGTTGTCTTATCATCCTAAAAGGAAAAAGGAGTCAATAAAATAATAGAATCATCTCATTCCAAGGAAACTAATCAAAAAAATAAATTAATAGATAGCCCACCTATCGACTTCAATACCATTTGGGTGATATCCTTAATATGTCCAGGCTCAAATTTCCTAACCTCCTCTTTTCTTAATTCTTGATTTTTCTTGTCTACATTCGTAACTTGTTTTATATTGATTTTTGGCACAAATTCCTAAACTCAAGGAGGTTGGATATTATAAATATACATTAGAGAATCAAAAAACCACTAAATGCTTACCAACCAATGCCTAATTAAGGTATATTCTTTTCCATGTTTAATTAAGGTGTATGATAGCTTTTGCATGTTTTTATGATTGCTTTATATATTCATTTACATCTTTTCCTACTTGATTCTAGTCTAAGAAAAAATAATGGAAGATTTGTTAGTCAGCCACTAGATAGTATAGACATTAGCAATAAGATCAAATGATTAGAAGATATTAAGTTACCATAACTAAGATTAAATTCTAACTACCTAAAACATATGCTAAGTAAATAAAGGTGATGAATGGTAACTCATGAAATTGACTACTTAACACGAGTATAATAAGGGTTTAAGGGTAAAACTATTTTGTGATAAAACCATGATTTCCATAGTCTATTTCCTTCATTATAATTTTTCCTATTCTTGTACACTCAGTGCACACATCAAATTCCTCTAACATTATAGCCTAAGCTATACAATTTATTGAAACAAGGCAATTTTAATCAATTAACCATATCCAATCATTCATGAAATAGCAACGTCCACGTAGATAATTTCATATGATTGAATACATAAGTAGTTTTCATTTCATAATATTAGAAACAATTATTCAACATGATCTAAGTCAATTTATCTCATATACATAATAAATTTCATAAATATACATTTCATATAGGAATTTAAACATCATTCCTTCATAAGTAAGCAATCAAGAAAGATTGATAAAAGGTATTTCTCATGGTTCCCAACACATTAAAAACATTTATAAATTCTTGAATGCCTCACTTGGACATGAATTAATAACATAATTAAATAATCAAAACATATAAGTCATAATTTCATATTCGCCTTTGTCAAGGATAAGCACTATGCAAAATGGGGCCTTACAATTTTCTCACTAGGAAACCCTAGTGGAAGTTTCTAGAACCATGTTTTAATCATGAGTTTATGTGAAGACTAGGAGTGAATGGGTAGATATAAGTGTGATTATGTTGATAATTTTTTTGAGAAAATTTCATTAAAAATAGTGTTATAAATATGGAGAAAAGTATAGCAGAGGCGTGGAATAAAAGAAGAAGAAAAGGGCATCAATTTTTTGGTAGATTGAGGTAGAAAAGAGAACTTTTGAGGTGAAAAACATGGAGGTAAGTAATTAAATCATACCATATTTTATTTTTTAGTCAAAATGAAAAATTAATATTTAAATATTTAAGGGAAAAATATTTATTTTCATTTCAAACCTAGAAACTATTATTCTTTTGGAAAATTTTCATTTTTAATGATGATGAAATTATTTTCAATATCATTATGTTTATAGTATGCTTGAATTCTTTGAATACCTAGTTTCCTTAACAAATTTTTGGATATTAAATGTATTCCTTGATATGTCTGAGTCATATAAATTGAATTGGGTAAAAATAAATAGTTTTGTTAAGTTTGTACAAGCTATATAATATAGTTGTTCACAACTTTGAAGACCCACAAGGTCATTGTGTTTTTTGAGAATTATCCTAGGATGAGCAAATTTATTTAGGTGGGTTTGAACTATTTATTTAAAACATGGTAATACACACACACACACACACACACACACACACACACACACACACACACACACACACACACACACACACACACACACACACACACACACACACACACACACACACACACACACACACACACACACACACACACACACACACACACACACACACACACACACACACACACTCAAATTTTTGATGTTAAAATGATTTAGACTTTGATTTAATTAAGTACTTGTAATTTTAATGGCATGAGTGAGATTATTTCCTTGACCCATGAGCTTATAATAACAAATTATGTCTAAATCATTCATTTTCCTTCCCTAGTCAATAAATAGAAAATAAAATGGATTGGAATTTGTAAAATAATGTTTGAATAAATTAAGTAAAATTATTTATTGGTTATACAAAACTACATTGAAAGATAAATAATGTCATTGGTTTTCAAATCTTGTATAGTTAGTTGTACCTAAATGTTAAGCACAACTAGTTTAAATTTATATTAATTATTGCTTGGTCTGAGTGATGACTTATGTCGATTTTATAATAGTTGGTTTAAAATTAGCTAATTTATTTATATTTATATTTAAAATTCATTTATATAGTCAATTTTGATAAATAAGAAGGAATTATTACTATACATTATATTCAATTAACTATTTATAGTTATTATAAAACTAGTATAGTTGTTGTTGATGTTTGTGTGAAATAACTAGACCTCAAGTTTTAATATTATCAAAATATTTTGATTTTGACCTTATCTAGATTACTTAAGTATACTATGGGTGTTTTCCTTCATTTTGGTTATTCATAAAAGAGTGGTTAAGTTTCTTTTGATTTAATAAACAACTTAGATATGTGAATACATTGAACACATTCAATTTATTAACCTATAGGTGAATGTTTTAGATACCTATAGGCTTATAACTATGATAAATAGTTCAATAAATAAAACATTACATTTAATGTGGAATTATCTCTTGTTGGATTTAATTATATGTGTATTATTGACCTATCTAATTTGATAATGAATTAAGTCGTATCATAAGAGTTACATGACACTTGCATTAAGATAATAGGTAATATGGTTTGAATACAACGTAATGTAGATGTTATGATTTGAGGGTTTATTTCTTTACAAGAAAAAATACATACCATGTTTAAAAAAGCCTTATTTCTTAATGAAATAAATTATGGCTTAATTTTGAGGTATTAATATGTTAATAAAATTTTATATGGGATTGAATTAACTTGTATGAATATTATTGTAACATAATTAGTTTGTTTATTTTCTTGGGTATAGATAGATTATTGAAAGTTATTGTGTGAGATATATACACAGTTATCATATCATTAAACAACTTGGATTGAGCTAATGGATTACTCAATACTCATATGGGTGGATCAAGAACTTAGTCCAATTTTGACTCCATCATTACCCACCCCTACTCGATGGATCCTAATCTATGAATAACTTGGATAAGATTATTAGTGTGTCTAAACCTCTCATGTGGGTGGCTCAATAACTTAAGTAATCCATGAATCCATTTTCCACTCATGTGAATTAGATGAATTTATAACTAAACTATGCAAAGTGATGAAAGTATCTAAGCTAAGAATATAATAACCCAAGTGACACTCTTATCATCCAAATTCCACTTTTAGGTGATTGCATTTCCCCCCCTTTATGCTAAAAATGCACCAAACTGAAATAACTAGTATAAAGAAAAAATAAGTGTGCCTAGACTTACTTCAGAAGTGAATCCCATGTAACTAAGTTTGAGTATGTGAATCTAGGTTTGTATATGTGAAACATGATCCAAAGTAATGACCTACAATAAAACATGATAAAATTAGTCCTTACTTAAGAGATGATCAAAATTCAAATACTACACTAAAATAAAGTAACTGAGTAAATCTAAGTAAAGAAAGTGGAAAGGAATGAATACACCTCATTAAGTACATGAAATAATGCATGAACTTGGTAATAACCTATGTGTTAATGTACATAGTTATCATATCATTGAATATCTTGGATTGAGCTAATGGATTACTCAATACTCATATGGGTGGATTAAGAACTCAGTCCAATTTTGACTCCATCATTACCCACCCCTACTCAATGGATCCTAATCTATAAATAACATGGATAAGACTGTTATTGTGTCTAAACCTCTCATGTGGGTGGCTCAATAACTTAAGTAATCCATGAATCCATTTTCCACTCATGTGAATTAGATGAATTTATAACTAAACTATGCAAAGTGATGAAAGTATCTAACTGAGAATATCTAATAGTTTATGTTAGCTCCATGGCCACTTGGGAATGCCAACCACTATATACAAAGTAGGGCATGAATTTTTTGACAACTAGGAATGTGATATCAAGTTAAATAGTGTAAATAATGACATGGATTTTTCCATTCCATCTGATCAACTTATGTGTAGTTGGATATATAAAAACTATGTGTCGTACACATGTCCCTAATTTGGTATTTAAGTATATTGTATCTGAAGTGAGTATGTAATAATTGAATCTATGTAACTAAACTAAATGTGGGAGTAATCATGACACACATGATGCCCCAAAATATAAGTAACTAATATGAATTTGAGTTGAAATGAGTGTATTTGAGTAAAATTTGAACATAACTATTAAATATATAATTTTTTTATGTAAATATATATTGTACTTGGTGTATTGGTATAAATAATCTAGACTATCCTAAAGCTAACACTACTAGACAATAATTCCCTATAATGGATAGTAGTGCCGTGTGGTGCTAGTGTCCCAATCTAGGCACTAATGTCTACCTAGTCTAAAATTTGGGTGAACAGAACTATTATTTGATTCTTTATTTTTTCTTGTGTCTAACTTATGTCTAATTTATGAAATTGATCTTGTGTGCTAAAATTTTATCTATAAAAAAAAAGCAAGAGCTTGATCTCTATGAAAAAACACTATGAATCCCCCCTCTTTTAAGGGTACTTGTGTAACTTGTGTAAGAACTATCCTCAAAATAATTAGCTCTAAAAAATGTGTTAGCCAAAACATATTCATGATATTCTAATACAATTTACAAACATAACATCATAATGTAGATGAATCTACGAATAAGTAAGTAATTTAAGATGTATGTTATCATCTAACATTTCACAAGGGTGTTAAGATAGATGTAATCAATATATATATATATATATATATCAAAAAATATGAGTAATACCTAGGGAGATGGGACATGATGTCTATCACACCACCCAAGTAGGAAGGGTAGATGCATGAGGTCCCTCATGGCATTAAAGAGTGGTGTGTGTGTAACAAGTAAACACAACTGTCATGGTGAATAAGTATACATACAAGCACATGAGGCACTCAAAGGTAGGCCAAGGGGACATAATACAATGGATATGGGAACATGTCACTAAATATGAGAAAAAGACATATAATGAAATGTTTAAATGTCCACATATGTAAGAAATAAATAATTTTAATTAGATCCACATAGAAGGACATGTTCAATTGTCCACATATAGAATCAAGAAATCACACACAAGGGACATGGACATATTTACAAAGCATACAAATAGAGAAGTGGTGTAAATATAAAGAGCAATGGAATATTCAAATGACCTCAAAGATGGAATAACCATATTAAAACAATCAAGTCTAATATATAAAAATATATAAATGAAGTCATGTTTAACTATGTAGTACAAATCTATGTAAATGCTAGGATACATATTTATTGAGTTTAATTGGTGATAGTCAGCAAAAAATCTAAGCAATGAGTAGCAATGATCAGTATCAAGATATATAAATGCATAAACTAGAATGTATTATATGTAAATATAGAACATGGTAGTATAAAATGTGTGTGAGATGCCCCTGAGTGGGTGGATGTATCAAATGTATAACCTAGATCAGTGGGTATGCCCCCAATGGGTAGATGATAGTAAGTCTAGATCAAATTAGTGGATCAGAGTCCTATATGTAATCTTGAATTACTCAAAAAGAATAATTGAAACATTTTTGTATGATAAAATTTACTATACTAAGATAGCCAGTAATATGCAATATCTGGCAAGTAGAAATGTAAACATAGCAAAAAATACAATTTGTAAATTTTAAATTTTTGAAATGTTTGAATGTTTTTGTATTTTAACAAGTTATATTGTTTTTATGTTTTTTGAATATAAGATATGTAAAATCAAATGAAAATAACTATGTATAAGGAGTGAGAGAGATAAGGAAGTATGTATAAAAGTAGGAACCATACTAACCCATGATTTTCATGGGAGACTCACTATCACTGTAACCTATGTCAAATAAGGGAATTATGATTATGTGTGTAGTGTGAAAGGATAAATATGAGCCCATGGTCTACTATGCTATATAATATGTGTCTAAATCTACCTATGTAGTGATGATATGATGCTATGTCACTTACTGTGATGCCCTATGAATTATAGGGGTATTATGGACCCATCTGGTAGAAGAAGAAGAAGCTATAGGTTCCTTATGCTGAGAACCCTTAGGACATAATAAAATTTATCTTAGAATAAACTAAGTATATTAAGGTCCTATATGAACTATGATGTATCTCTAATGTAGGGGTCTCTCTAGTAATAGTCTATGTGGGAGAGTATGCATATGTGTAGATACCATAGGAGTAAACCTGGCCTATATTGATGACTCTATTAAAAACTATAATGTATGCATGGGATATTTACTCTCTAATGTAATTGATAACCATGAAATATTTGGTAATTGTTCTAAAACTATAATTAGTGTTTGTGTTAGAACCATAGCTAAAAGTTGTGTTGGAACTATGTATGGTATGGGTAGAGGATACTCATATGGGATACCCTCAAGCTTAACCACTTGATTATAATGTATATACTTCAAACATCAATGTAATATAGATGAGATGGCTTAGATTTACTTTAACCATGGCCTCACTAATAATATATCAAATATACCTACACTAGGTACTACTAGGAACCAAGTGGCTATGTGTGCTAGTCCATCCTATAATTAAAGCAAAATTTCCCCAATGGAGCTCTAAACATGACCACTAAAACCACTAATGACTATGTATATGGGTAATGTATCTTTCTCTATGTAACCCAAGTGTTGTAAGAGTGTCATGGTGCACATGCTTATGCTTGACCCATTGTCAAACATAACACTATGAATAGGATGGTGGTGTATGTATGATGTTATGAAAAGCACATGTAAATCTATGTCATCATCCACAATCTCCTACTCAAAAAATGTGACAAGTGGTCTAGGTAGAACTATAGTGTGGTACATGACAATAATGTTATGTAGTGGATGTGTCTCCTCTATAACTATGTGATATGAATCTGGTGGTAGATGTACTTGGTATGTAAAGTGAATACCTGATATGCCACTTGCCTCTTTCACTATATCCTTTGGGAAAATATATAAAAATAACTTTAGTTCCTTAGCCTCTATTTTTTTAATTTTGATTCCTTTGTGGGTGTGGCCACATCAATAATGTTAGCCTCAATAAGATCTTGTATCTTGTGTTTTAGGCTAATTCATTTGTTTATCATGTGGCATAGTGCACTATGATACTCATAAAATGCATTTGAAATCATAAATCTTTGGAAGAGGTCATGTCATATAAACATATTTAATGGGAGGGAGAGATATGATATTTCATTTTAACAATTATTGTAGAACCTATGTTGGTGACTCTATAAGATTAGTGATGACTCTACGATAATGAGAAGATAAAACCAATCTGGGAGATGGATCAAAAGCTACATTGACTATGGACTTTTGATTACTTTTGTTTTTTGTGGCCCTTACCTTATATGGATGTTTGTTTGAACTCTTAATATTTTATTTTGATCCATTTGTGTACTTTAGTCTACCCATTGATAAGATCTTAACCTCTCTTTCCTTGACTGTGTGGTAAAAATTGGTAAATGTAAGAAATTTCTTGAACAAGATAGTTTAATGAAGTGTTAGTAATAGACTCTATTTACATATATATTTAATCTCTCTATCTACCATGAGGCTAGTTAATTTGGATAATATTATCTTGTATCATAAGAAATACTTAATGATAGGATCACTTAACTTTTGATTTAATTGTGCCAATTGTGTATATGATATATTATCATTGTTGTTGATAGGGAAGTGTGCTATAAACATGTTAGCTAAAGGATTGAATGTTGTGATATATTGATTTACAAAATCATATAGAGACTATTTCAGATAATTTGGACTTATCTATAGTCCAATTGAAAAACAAATATCAATAATACACCTACATTATTAAATTTTTTATAATTTTAGATTCTCTCCAATATGATAAATGGGGAATAGATCCAAATTATTACCATACTCTCCACATTCAACTTGCACAAAACTAAAAACTATTAATTTTCAAATATTATCTTCCATCTAATTTAGGGACATAAGTACATATTATCTTAAATAGTTCTTATATAACCATTTTAGGGCATAATCTTTGATATTACATGGAAATAACATCATAAGAAACCAATTATTGGACACATAGTCTAAGCATGATGTGTGAAAAGCTTCAAGGTGATACTCTATGTTACCCTTGCGATCATATAATGTGAGATTGGGTACCAAAAAACTAGATGACAAAGGTGTTAAGGCTATGTGATGTGCCAAAAGTGTATTCATGATAATGTTGTAATCTAAAGCATGGGATGGCCTAGTCACTCCCTTCTTGAGATGTAACACCTTATACTATATAGTATGAATATCATACATAAGGGATTGTACATTAGAGTGGAAGAACTAGCCACAAGTGGTGTATCTATCATTGATGGTTTAATAATAATCTTGGGTTGTGCTGCATGAGTTGATTGAGTTGGCATAACTAGAGGTGTAACAACATTATTAACTTGAGGGGTTGAAGATTAACCATTATTTATCTCTTGGAGCTCTTATGAAAGAGTGTTTATGAAATCATCTCGTATATCCATATGTTTAGATGTAAAGTCTTGTAACTATTACTTATTGGTTTCATCAAATATATGCTAAGATAAAATAAAACATAGATTTATCCCCAAATAGAATACGAGAGAAACTACGAAATGAATCAATCAAACATATAGAAAATAATCATAAACATGCACAAAATAGGAGACACCAAACTTAATGTGGTTCACACAAAATGGGATACATCCACCAAACTTGTCTAGTATATTATTTTCAGCAATACAAGGGAGAAAAAAATCCTACAACAAACCCTGTTACACCTCTATACCTCTTTATATCTCCTCTCTATGTGTAATATGTTTCATATTTCATCACAAACATGTAACAATACATTAAATGGCAAAAAACACTTAAACATAACAAGGGGGTTCCCCCCTGTGCTATTATAGATACAAAGAATGAGATCCAAATCCTAAATGAAATAACATTAGATTTTTAACCTCTGATCTTAGAAGACAATCAAAATCCACACCTAACAATCTATTGTTAAATCTAGCTATAATAGTTTGGAAGGTAGGAAAATAAGTTTTGTGTATTTTAAACCTTTGAAGAATAGTAATATATGGAATATTAAAAAAATGAAATATTATAATAGATTTAATAGTTTAAAATTAAAATTTGAGTATATATAAAAAAAGGGATACAAAACCTAAGTGTGATTAGGGTTTGGGTTTCTAAAATTTAGGGTTTCTTTGCAAAAATTTATATTATATGTAAATAAATTGAAACCTTAATATTAAAATTGATTTAATTTAGTTAGCTTGTGTAAAAACATTATAAAAATTAGAAGTATGCAGACCTAAATTATTACATAATTTTTTTCATTAATGTAATATAGGTTTTAAAGTAATATTCAAAGTAAGATGGGTTCACCAAAAGATTTAACCTTTTAGGGTATAACTATGTAATCCTATGTTTGGTTAAAGGGATGAGATGTTTAAATTTATTATATAATATGCAATAATTAAGTATTGATATATTATGGATTTTAACCTTATTTAACTTTCTAAAAATAGTAATAAATATGATTAAATAGAGACTTATCTAGAAAGTTATTGTCATAGATGATTTGGGTTCTAAAAACTATGTTATAGACAATTTTGAGTGTTGTCAATAAGATTATGGGATCTGTTTGCTCATTAGATTGTAGTGCCCCACCTATATAGTAGTTCCATGTTACTATAGTGTCCTTAAAGTGGAACTAGTGTCCCCTTTATAGGACTATTCCTATTTTCTGGGAGCACTTGCACCCATGTTTTTGGGTCTAATTCTTGTGCACATGAAATTTGGAACTCTATGTTATGCCTAGAAAACTTGATTTAGTGTTTTAACACTAATCCTCCTTGTAATTATGGCATGATAAATAATTATGTGTTCATTAGTAGAATAGGCTAGAAATCCTCAATACATTATTTTAAAGAGAGTTGCCTACATACTAATAATTTGAAGAGGAATCAAGCCTTATGTAGTTTTTTAACCTAGTGATTAATGCAAGTGAAACTAAATGTTAGAATGAGAGTGGACTTATATGCCTTGAATGTGCTTGAGCTTTGAAATCTAGGTTTAGGGCTATTGTAGATGGTAGTATGCCAAATTAGGTAAAAATAGGGATCAAATACCTTAATTTTTCTCAACTTGTCTTTGTTTGAATAGGATTTTGCATCTATTTTCCATCTAGTGAATAAAGGTTAAATAGACTTGTATTTATAGATATTTGTATCTTATGAGGATAAGAAAATGTGCTTAGGCTAACTTTAGGAGGGGTACACATTTGAAAAAATATTTTTTTGAGAGATTTAGGAAAAAGGATAGTATTTCCCAATTAGGGACACTAGTGACATGTGGTTATAGTGTCCTAAAAGTGGTGATAATGTCCACCTAGCAGACTACTATGCAAACTAGGTGGGGATCTGAGAAAGCTGTATTGGGACTATGTTTTGGCTAAATGTAACTATCTTTGGTTTTCACAATGGGTGGAAAAATGTGTCTAAGGCTCTAGGATAGGTATATGGATAAATGAGGAATAGGCTAACTCAAGCAACACTCTTAACATTAAAATACCACTTCTAGGTGATTATAGATATCATGCATTCCATGTCATGGTAGACTAATAATCAAATTACATTTTTTCATTTAATATCATTGGAAATACATTGAGTATAAATATGTTGACCTTTTTTTATATAATTAATTTATATTTCATTTTCTATTTATATTGTGCTCTAATTTCCAAAATTTCAATGCAAAAATATGTTATCTTGACATGGTTTGAGAATGTAGAGAGTACCTTACAAGTAGAACATCCACCAACTCTAGATTTTTTTTTGAAAAAAAAATTACATCTAATTTTAATAATTAAAAAAACCATTTATCATTTTTACTATTTGAATGCATTTTTAGGTGTATTGAGTAGTTTTGTAGAAATGCCCTATACCTATAGTGGTTCTAACCTTTTCTATAACTATAAATAATTATATATATAACATCTACCACAAACACCTCATCACTAATGTAGGTGTTTATTGAGATGATTTTTTTTATAATTATTTAATATTTCAAATGGATATTTATCTAATTATACCATGAGTTTTATTATGTTTTTATGTTTTTCAGGGATGTATACATAAGAAAATTTTGGGGTGGGTGATATATGGATACAATTTTAGGTATCACAATCAATGATTCTAAGTTGTTTTTGGTTGAGAATGTAATCTAGGTGATGTTGGTGGGCTATGGGTGATGCCTTATGGTATGCATCTAATGATTGCATTATTTGAGATGTGGTATATATAATTATACATTTTTTCTCCCCATTAAGAATATGATGGTCACTCTAGAGGATGATGGCACATATTACATTTTATAATATTAGGTAAACATAAGTATTATAGGCTACATGGGGTTCAGGCCTAAAAGGGTGAGCTCATAGATACATTACTAGGTGAGATCAAGGGATATAGTCTGCTATCAATGATTCAACAATCCTTTTTTATAATATTACTCTAGTTGATTTTTTGTGGGCATATAAAAATTTGTGTTATTATTTCTAAATTCATTGATGTGGATGGAGGATGTGTGAGCTTATCATATCATGTGCATGTCATTATTGATGACATTGATAAACATGGTATGATGTATTCTTAAGGCTAGTATATGTTGACTGACATATACATAGATTTATATCAATTTACACCATAATACTTTAGTGATGGGATTGGTTTAGCCACATTATTATAGTTTTGGGCATATGTGCACATATCCATAGAGTTTATAGTAGGTTAGCCATTGGTGGGGTAGGCATACACATAGATGTATGTTGATATATGGATTAATAGCCCATGTACTTATAGGCATATTATTGTGAATTTTAAGACATTATTGGATTAGTTTAATTTTAATTATATCATTTAGAGGCCTTATAGAGGCTATGTTGGATGGTTAAAGGATGTTATCTAGTTGTGAAAAATTGAAGTTAGTTGATGGTTATGTGATAAATTTCCTGGTCTATATGAGTATTCATAATATTATTAAATGAATAAATAGTTTTGGATCATACATGGGGTATCCCTAAAACCTATGGTTTGACATAAACATACAAAGCTAGTTTTCATCTAGGAGACAGATGTTAAATTATTGGTGTAGAGTTATCCTCGATTCCAATAAGAGAGGTATATCCCAAAAAGGTTATTACAGATGGTGATGACAAAAGTTATATTATAGATTACACATAGTGGTGGACATTATCATGGTGTTTTATATTATTTCTTATTGTTATAGAGCTAACTATTATAGGTCTTGATGCATATCTTGATGTTTCTAATGGTAGATAAGGATATGAGGGATAGGAGGCTAGATATTCTAGTGCCATTGTACCAAGTTGACATATGTATTAAATTGGAATGTTTAATAATTTAACATATTTCACTTTATCATTTTTAATTTTTTCTCAAATTTCATGTGTTATGTGAGTGATGAGTACTAGATGATGATCATTGAGGTATCTATTTGTATTCTTCCCTTACACATCCTTAATTATGAAATATGTAGTAGTATATTAAAGAGGTTGGATGATATTACAAGAGTACATGTGCCACTTTTTGATTCATGGCACATGTCATAGATGCCTAAATCACTATTACAAGAGAAAATTTTGAGTTGATGACAGAGGTTATAAAATTTATATGTTAGTTATCTAGTAAGTAGATGCCTCTATCTTTTCCTAGCATATACTTATGTCAAACAATTTTTACTGAGTAAATACAACTCCAATTTAAGTACACAAAGGTAGTAGTAAACCATACTAACTTTCAAACTAGATTAGTGGTATATAATGAATATGAGAGGTGTAATAGGTATTTATCATGATCATAGAAAGATGATATTGTTCAATCTTATTTTAGGCCCCTAAGGCTTAGAAATATAAATTATGAGAGAAATGTCGAGGGTGATGTCCATTATGTTCACATGATAGAGTGACATATTTGATATAGTAAACTCTTATTTTATTTATTGCAAATGACTTTTTATTATATTCTATGTGTGTTTATATCATGGAATTGAGATATTCAATTATTTCTAATGTTATTTAGTTATTCATGTGTTTTTTTGTAATAAGTAAATCAGGGTTGGAGGGTCTCTTTCCTAGTACAAAGAACTTAAGAAAACAAAAACACAAACTAACCTATCTAGAGCACAAACCAAACTTAACAAACTAAGAACCTACACTTAATTCAAAGGAAAACCACTCCCAAATAGAGCAAATAAAGCCATCCCAACATGGTGCAAGCAAAGACAAAACTATGACAGAGGAAAAAGATATGATTGCCCTTAACACTAGAAAACTAGGAACCACTGAAGAAAATAATGGAACACATAGAAACAACATAAAGAGTCACCAAAATACCTCATTTTTGAATACACCCCTTTATTCTACCCCTTACCACAATAATCATAACTAAAAATAATGAATAAAGAAGCTAAATGTTTCCCCCAAGCTAGAAAAGGAGAACATAAAGACTTCCCAAGAAACTAGGAAGGGGAAGAGAAACACATACTTCCTAAGAAAAGCCACAATTCATAAAACACTGCTAGAGCACTCCAAAAACATAGATAATAAAAGAAGGGATCTAATAACCCAAGCCTAGGAAAGAAGACCCTACAAAAACCTCCAAGTTCTTTGACCACATCAGCACCTTGATATCACACTATGACCCTCATCCATAGGTAATAAATAAACTAATTTTGACTAGCTCTCCATCTCTGAGTTAATGAATTCTTTGTCACTTTGTCTAGTGCGATAATTGGCAATAAAATGTACCATTGTATTAATTTACCTATAAATATGATTTATATTTCACTCTTCAAGCTTACCTAACCAATATAGAACATTTTGGATGTAAAAATTTAAAATCCAAGATTCCACCTTACCCTTTAGAATTTATTGAATAATAACTTGCAAGTCCCCTTCCACTACCACTTTTTTGATACCACATTCAATGACCATTTTGATGCCTAAAAGTAAATCTTGAATTTCTTCTAGATTACTAGTCCCATCAACAAGATGAAAATACATATATTTATTGAGCCTACCTTTCTCATCCCATAATACACACCTTGCCCCTGAGAGACCTGGATTACCTTTAGAAGCTAGTAGGGGGAGGTTTCCATTTGGCCAATTTCCTTCTGAGGAGTTTCTCCACCTTAGAAAGACCCTTCTCAATGATGGAACCTGGTGGTGGAAATCTGATCAAAGGGTAGTCTTGAAGTAATTTCATATCTCTACATGAGAAATTTGATAGATTCTTACTGTTAGAACTCAAATTTTTAGAGATAGTTATCTCTAGCTTGTGTAAAAACACTTCTATTTCTGATTTCTTCTCTCTAAAAAGTCTCAAATTTATTTCCCACCATAAATTCTAGATCAAAATTATGGGATCATAATTCCAAATGGAGCTTAAAGATTTCCCACCACCCAATCTAGGCTAAGAAATCAAAACTTTATCAATAGTTCCATCAGGAACCCAATATAAATTAAGTTTACTATAGAGCCAATACCAAAAATGAATAGAAAAAGGGAAATGAAGGAGAAGATGGTCCATATCTTCTTCCTCTTAAAGATAAAGAAAATACCTTATTCAACCAACATATCTTCATTTCCTTCTTCTCATTTGAGTAATAATTTTCCTTTTCATTACCAACCAATAGAATGCCCCTTTTGGGCAAATAGTCTTTATTCCAATAGCCAGTCCAATGAGTGCCTTTTCCCCCTCTTTGAATTAAAATTTTGTACCCTTCTTTGGTAGATTATTTACCTAATTTAGACCCCATCCACATGATCTTATCCTATTTGGGAAGACAAGAGGCTACTCTCTTTTCAAGTTCAGCTTTAAAAGATGATTTAGAGGCTTCTAAAATCTTCAAAGAGTTGACATCATTCTAGATGAAGGATAGGGATCCATAAGATGCTTGCCTCCCATAGTTCCTAACCTTATTTCCCCATTGTAGTAGAGAGGCTTCCTTCACCATATTAAATTTGGGATTGTGACCCAAAACCTCATATCCTTTCCAATAATCTTCCAGAAATTTGGTAGTGTTACCATTGTCAATCTTCCATGAAACCAAATCAACAAACACCGACCAACATTGGGATAAAAAATTCCACATATGAGAGCCACTAAGAGGAACAATATTGGAAATAAAATAAATTGGAATGTTATTCTCAATATACTTATTTAAAATAACTTGACTTAGAATCCCTTTTGGTTTATAAATCAAGTTCCAAATAAGTTTATCCCCAAGGCTAAATTTTGTATGACAAGGTGCAAAATACCTATCCGTATGAATTCTTTAGGAAGGACCACCATTCCCATTTAACTAAATGAATTTTTTTATCTGTATTCGAACCTTTACATAAAAAGTATCTCAAAATCTTCTCAATTTTATTCGACATAGATTTATGCATCTTCATAATAGATAACATATAAATTGGAATAACACAAAGGACCAATTTTAAAGAATTCTGCCAACAAAATTTAACCATTTTACTTTCCAGCTTTAAATTTTTTCCCCAAAGAATGAATCAAAGGATCCCATAACTTAGTCCTTCTAGGACCCACAAAAAGTATAATGCCCAGATATTTGTGAGGAAGAACACCTATAACAAAACCAAGAATACCTCAAATTCTTCATTGCATTCTTAATAAGGTATTAAAGAAGAAAATCATAGATTTTATAAGGATAATAACTTGACCCATATCCTATGAGCATATCCTCAATATATTATTCATGGTCATAGCCTCCATAATACTAGAAACTCCAAAGAGGAAGGTGTCATTAGTAAATTATTGATGAGTTAGAGGATCCACTCCATCCACCACAACAAGACCTTGAATTTTACTTATAGATAAATCCAATTCCATAGCTCGGATAAGATAATAATCCACCAAAATGAATAGAAATGAGGACAAGGGATCACCTTGTTTAATCCCTCTATTACTGGAAAAAAAACCTTCAGTGGAACCATTGACCAAAATAGAAAATCTAGTCGATGAAATGTAGCTAAAAATCCATTGATAAAAACTAAAATTGAAACCCATTTTAAGTAAAGATTTTATCAAAAATCTCTAATTAATTTGATCATAATCCTTGCTGAAATCTAATTTGATTAACATTCCTATAAATTTGTTCAAAGAAAGTGAGTACATAAGTTCATGAGTGATCATGATCCATTCGGAAATAGCTCTCCCCATAATGAAGTGACTTAGTTCTTTAGAAATAAGGGTATCGAGCAAGGGTTTAAATTTGAGATAAATAGCCTTGGAAAAAAAATTATAAGAGGTATTACAAAGAGACACCATTTGAAAATCATCAAAGGATTTGACTTGTTATTTTTTCAAAAAGAGACATAAGAACATATTGTTTAAATCTCCTAAAACCCTCTTTGTTTTTTGGGATTCCTCAACCACAACCCACACATCTTTACCAATAACATATCCAAAAAATATTAATAGAAGGCAAATTGAAACCCATCTGGACTAGGTGCTTAGTTATTCATGTGTTTGATTAACATTTAAATTTTTAATATTTTAAATGATAGCATGTATAAATGTCTTAATTAAAACTATCTAATGATTTCAAAAAAATAATAATAAAAATACTAGGATAAAATCACTTAGATATAATAATTAAACATTATACTAACCTTCATAAGTAAGTGAATGATTTTGATGTATATAATAATTAAACATTATATTGACCTTCATAAGTGAATCATTTTGATGTATATTTGGCACAAAAATATTATGAAACCTTACACTTACATTATATACTTGTGTTAAACCTACTTGGGAAAATGCATGTAGTGGAAATTGGCTAATGGTAATAGATGGATATTCTTTATTTTCTTGATCTTTATGTGTAATAAATACAACTTTCTTAATTCCTTTATTTGGTCTTATTTTTATTTTACTTTGGCACCTATACTTAAATTCTTTGAGATGTAAATATACTCATAGAAGGATTCTTATTTTAAAATTATTTTTATTTGATAAGGTAAATAACTAGGTTTTAAAAGGACCTAGAACCATAAGAGTGAATTACATTAGTTTAAATAGGCCAACCAAGGCCAAGATGACAAAAACATCAAAACAAGTACATATAAATGAAAGTAGGAAACAAAAATAAACATTGTTCTAGGGAGAAAGTCCCTTTTGAGTATCCTAAACATTAGTAGTATCCTTTTCCTAGATGGTTGGTTTGTATTTTGAAACCTTGGATTGAGTATGGTTCCCAAGGCCTTCAACTGCCTCCCTAAGGAAGATCATTATGTGTTACTTCCTACCTTTCACCTATAAAGGAGACTATTTAGGGTGGAATCCCCTAGGGGATCCTAGAGGATCATTGGGGGAATTCATAATAGTGGTTTTTGGGGGTTTAATCAAGTGGATAAAATATTAGATAGTGTCCTCAGCCGCCTGATGGAGTTCATTCTAGTCTTGTATAAGCTTTGCCAGGCCAAATCTAGCTTGCTAAACCCTTGAGTTGAAATTTTCCAAAAAAATATTATTATTTTCCAAATCTTCCATCTTTATATACTTACCTTTCCATCATAAATGCATGGGAGAACCAATTTTAACGCATTTTGGCTTAGGGATAAACAACATTTTGAGGGGTAGGTCATTAGGGGGGACTAGGATACACTATTAAAGGGGGAACATTTAGGAGGTTGGTCTTATTTTAAAATGTTATCTCTTTTATATTAAATTAAACCACCTTATTAATTTAATGAAATATTCATATTAATATTATCTAAATTTTCTTACATTTTCATTAACCATGATCTTACAAGTATGGCATTGAAATGTGTAATAGTAGGTTTCATAAGAAATAATGTATCCACAATCTTAAGCCCAAAATAAACTAGTATAGTAATATGGACTATTAAATATTCATGTATACTTGTATTATATAAATTATTCTTATCATATCCTAACTCATTAATAAAACTAATTATATATGCATTATATTGTACCTTATCATCAAAGATAATACATTTTGTATGTTCACCTTATATAAGAGATTAAATGACAATTGGTTCCTTTTTAGTAATTTCTTGGGATACATTTTTCTTCATATATTTTAAAATATAATAAAGAATTTTTATATTTTTCATCTTATATAAAATCTCAAATGATCAGTGGTTCCTTGTAAGGGACTTCATAGGATACATTGGCCCTCATAGATTATGAACTAGAAGAAGATGGAAAAGCCAATATTGGGGGATTTTTTCTATATTTTTCAAATGTAATAACACCCATATATAAAATTTGTTCATTTATATTTTTAAATTCATAATAATAATTATCTTTATTCCCATTGGTATAATTATAATTATAGAATGATCTTTCTCCCACTTGTGTTAGATTATGTGTAGGGTAGTTATAATTAGATGGAAATTCAATCAAATTATTATGGAGTATTAATAAAAAATGCTTGGTTTATACTTAAAGTTATCAAATTAGATTGGTTGATTCAAATTTTAATGATCAATCAAAGAGGATTAGTTGATTAAAAATTGAATGAGTTGAATAAATGTGAATCATTTTATTAATTATCTTGTTTGAATTTTCCTTCATGAGTGGAGAATGACTCTTAAGACTTGATGTTGTTGAATTTTAGAAATTAGTAGAATCAGAGGCACAAGTGTGTACATATACATGATCACACTCAAAAGTAGATATATCTATGTAAAGTCACTCAGATTAAGTATCTTAAATATATTTTTCCTTAAGTAGAATTAAAACCACCTTACTAAATATGAATTGGTTTTCCAAATTATGTGGTTGATACATTAAAAATAATAATGTATTTTTGAATATGAAAATTTTATCCTATATAATCTCAACATGACCTTTTTGAAGGGTTTGGAGATGCTCTAATGCTAATATAGGACCTTTAATTCTATTAAAATTATATAAGCAAGCCTAATATAGTTTTATAAAAAAATATATAGACCCACTAGGTATATTCTAAAACAAATCCAAGGCTTCACTTGTTAGATTTCATTGAAAATATTTTAATAATACTCTCCCATTACATGAATAGTCTTCAAAATAATACTAAAATTGTGCAAAGAAGTCATGAGTATCACCTTGTCCATAAAATAATCTAAATTTATGCATAATTAATCTTTTTTTATTGGGATGATATAATACCCTTCACATTATAGGTTTCAATAGTGTGAAATTATCATCAAATTTAGAATTATAAGATTTAGATTATAAATTTAGATTATAAAATTTATTTTAAAGCTCATATATTGCATTCCTCAAGGAAACTATATGGTTATTATGCATTGTTATGGTTTGTAAAGATTAATTCATGTGTTTCATCTCACCGTCTATCTTAAAAATGGGTATAAGAGATTCTTCACAAACTTTCCTGTCATTGCATTGATTAAAAACATTATCACATTCCATATTAAAAGATACATCATTGCATGGTATATAAATATCATCACACTTCATTATAATAAAAATTTTGGCATCACATTTAATTTCAATAGAATGATCATCATTTCAATTCATTTCAAAGGAAGGATTAAAATAATATTTAATTTTAAAAGAAGGATTAATACCACATATCATTTCAAGAGAAGGATTAACATCACTTTAATTTCAAGAGAATTATTAACATCAAATATCATGTCATTATAACAATCATTACATTTAAAAATATCATAGTAAGACATGGAATCATGAGAATAAATATGCATATTATATATCCATTTATTTATTATATCATCTTTCTTAATTGGAAGATTATTAGGATCAAGAAGTATGTTAGTTAATTCATTTTTAATTTCTTCTTATTATAATTCATGACTAGTGAAAAGGTCTAAGGAAGTTGAATGAAGATAAATATAATTAATTATATCATAAATTATACCTACTTATCTTTAAATACCATTGTATAAAGATACATCACTAACAAACTATTCATATAAATCATCATACATATAATCATAATCCACATAACAATTGCCTTCATCCACACAAGAATGATCATCATTCACATAAGCATTATCATTATTCATAAAATATTGATCATCTACATCCAAATTATTCCAATCTTTAGTATAATAAAAAATCACAACATGGGTATGAAAAAGGGATGCATAGGATGAGACATAGTAAGGTTTATGGGATGTGCACACATAAAATAATTACAAAATATTAAGATGAAAAATAATAAAATAATAAGACCTATCGATAGGATAAGGAAATATATATAAATATATGGTTTTAAATTGTAAATAAATAGTTTAAAACATAAGAAAAATAGATATCTATGAATGGAAAATGCAAAAATATATAATAAATCAAAACCCTAAAGGAATAAATATGAAATTTTAAGAAGGAAGAATGAAACCCTATGGAAAAATACCTGGGGATTTTAGTGCTCAAGATAATAATTGGGTCTACCAAAATATTTTATTTATTTTAGTATTTAATTAATATAAATAGAATAAATATATTTAAATTCATATCATGTAATATAATGCATAAACCATACAATTTTGAATACCAAATGGAGATCGATATTGAAATTACTATTTTTAGAATTGACATGACCAAAGAGAGAGGAGACATTTAGATATATATTTTTTAATTTATTTTTATGAATACCTATGTTATAATCCCCAAAAAAAAATTTATTGGCTATATGATAGCTTAGATCAGTAAAAAGAGTTTTAAAACATGCAAGGACATTATCAATAATCCTCAGTTTCTTAAAAAAACTAATGCATTCTAGTCTCTTTTGGTACTATCTAAGATGATTATGCTATTTTATGTAACTATTCCCATCTCTCTCTCTCTCTCTCTCTATATATATATATATATATATATATATATATATATATATATATATAGTAAAAAGAGTTTTAAAACATGTAAGGACATTATCAATAATCCTCAGTTTCTTAAAAAAACTAATACATTCTAGTCTCTTTTGGTACTATCTAAGATGATTATGCTATTTTATGCTATTTTATGTAACTATTCCCATGTCTCTCTCTCTCTCTCTCTATATATATATATATATAATGTGTAA
Organism: Torreya grandis; assembly: GCA_037957365.1. Classification (NCBI taxonomy): domain Eukaryota; kingdom Viridiplantae; phylum Streptophyta; class Pinopsida; order Cupressales; family Taxaceae; genus Torreya; species Torreya grandis. The sequence continues at coordinate 2,280,233 of JARHVA010001442.1, forward strand.
ATTAGTCTTTCATCTTGTACATGAATCCCTGTTTTCCTTACCTTTACTTAAAAATAATAAATTAATTTGTGACACCAATATGACTTTAAAAATGAGTAAAAAAGGGTGGGTTGGACTAACCTTAGCTACTCCACATTGAATAGTTAATTTTATTATGTTATATTACTACAAATAGGGATGAAAACACCATAGTTATACCACTAATATGTGTGGGAAAAATCATGTGGATGCAATTATAATTGTGTTTTTTACTAGGACCTCCTTTGGTATAAATATGAAATTGAAATGTGAAATAAAATTTATCCTTTAGAATGTGTGTGTGTGTGTGTGTGTGTGTGTGTGTGTGTGTGTGTGTGTGTGTGTGTGTGTGTGTGTGTGTGTGTGTAATGTTCTAAAATTTTAACAACATAAGTAATGGCATGAACAATCCAACCCAACAAGACTAAAAAATATAAAATAAAGAGACCCAAATAGTGGTGTACTTGGAATAAAATCAAAATATTATCTATGACACTGTCAATAAAATTAGACTCTACCTATAACTATAAAATTATTAAATTATTGGCACTACCTTAAACATAAAAAATCAAATATGAAAGAGAAAACACCAAAGATCCCTGGGATAGACACATAAATTTTTTTTGAGTATAATATCACACAAAAAAACCAAGTATACAAAGAGGTGTAAGACCAATAAAAATTTGCCAATAATTGTCCCATTATCAAGTGAGAGTGAATATATATAAAGTTACATGAAAATTATTGTATAAATAAGTACCATACCAAATTTGGGTGTCTACATCAACATACTAATGTAACAGTTATAAAGTAGCCAACAATGTGTATATTCATGTAACACAAAAGATGTAGGTAGTAGAAAAATATGATATAATCAATGTAAATGGATCTATATGATAAATGGAAAGAAATACATATATTACTATAGAATATGTAGTATAGAGATGCCCTTGAAAAAATCGTATCACTAATGTGATAATACACCTAGGGTATGGGAATGCAATTGGATGTGTAATATTTGATAGTCCATAGCATATGAAACATGTATATCTTGGATTTCATCCACTCAAATAATAACATGATAAGATTGTTTATAACATGTATACAAAAAACCTATAGCATAGACATATATGAATGCCATATATTTATCAAATATAAATGTTTTTTTTTTTGCCATTTTCTAATGTTTTTCAATTTTATACTATTTTTAGAAGAAGAGCATTTCAAAAATATAAATACAAGGGAACAATCAAGAAAAAATCACAAAAAATCAAGCCAAAGGGGCATAAAAAATGACAAGATGAAGAGGAATATTCTAAAAAACCTACAACTTACTTTATATATGAATTCATTATAAGAAGGAATATGTTGATATTTATGTTCTAATCATTAAAAAATGTATAAAATTATTTTAAATGGGATTAGAAATAAATGGGCAAGGGTATATGCAACATAAAAAATAATGAAAACAAAGTGGCTAGAATAATGTTGATATAAAATAGAAGGAAAATGGAAAAGTGAAAATATATAATAAAAACAAGGTAATCAATCAAATCAAGGGAGGAAGGTGTATGGATAGGCTAAGATGACCTAAAACTATCTTCTTTCTTTAAATAAACTAGGACTCAAATAAGGTCAATCAAATAGATCTTGCACATACTTAGATGATTGGGTAAGGAATACTGATATCCATAGATCTATTAGAGGGTAACCTAAAAATTAAATTTCAAGAGGAAAGGTTTCTCAATCCTAGGACTATGACACAATGATATATCTCTTACTATATCTCAACAAAGGTAAATGATCATAACTATGGTTTTAAAGGTGATTGTAAATTAAATGGTTTTAAAGGGGTAAAAAGTAAATTAAATTTTGGGTTAGATGATTTTAAATGGGTAAGATGAAATGATCAACCAAATGAGGGTGTATGTAACTTAGGGTGATTAATGGAAAAATAATAAATCCTATATCCATACCTTCTTATTTGATATAACAAATAAACTAAGAAATAACAAAAACATACATTCACAAAGTAATAAACAATATATAATATAATAACTAATATAAATAGTGTAGGGATATAAATAATTACCTTGGGTTGGACCCATCGATGCTTCAATCTCCTCCTTGACTCAAATGGATATTTTGAAGAGAATGTTTTAGGTTTAAAACATAAAATGGTTAGATGAAGACCTATATATCCTTAGTTAGGAACTCCTAGTGAATCCTCATATTGAGGTTCCATGACACCACAAGATAAGACATCCAAGATAATGTTCTAAAATGGCAACTCTCCTAGGTATTTCCTTAAGGCAAAGATGTAATTTAGGAAAGGGTCAAATAAGAGTAAAATAACTAGTATATATATAAAAATAATTAAAGTATAATTTTACATACATACATACACACATACATACATACATACATACATACATACATATATATATATATATATATATATATATATATATATATATATATATAATTTACATTATAATACATATATACTTTAAGTATGTTTTAGAGTGTTTTCCAACCTCAAGGAGTTATAATATAGATTTTAGGTTTTGGAATGTCTTATTAGAGTTTAGACAACCAGATTTTAGGGTTTTAGGATCTTAGACTTAGCCGTATTTTAGGGTTTCATTATTTTATGGAGACATCATAGGAGGTATAAATATTTTATAAAGGAAAAACTATCACAAAAAATACCATGCTTTGATCCCACTGCATTCCCAGTGTACCCTTTAAGGCTTGTACTTAGAGAGATTGATTTATGTAGAGAGATTGGTGTACACTTTCTAGATAATTGTGGCATTGACCAACATAAAATAAATAGAGTGGATAAATTGCATAAAACTTGGGAGGATTTTCCATCCCCTATCTCCATCGAATTGGGATGCTAAGTTCTATTTACTTTGATTTTTATATTGTTTTTAAAAATAAAAATAAAAAATAATTACAAAAAAGGGGAAGGGTTGGCTTCTTGGTAAACTCTTCTCTCTATCTGGGTAGTTTCTATATTTATCTACATTTTTAATGGATGGGATAAATGTTTTTGTTAAAAATTTCACATAAATCATTCATAATGGTTTTTTCAATAGCGTTTATCTTTCCATAAATGCAAAGGATGTCAACTCATTGGCTTGCATGATGACAATATCACATGTGTGTCTCATGATGGTTCTATCATGACACCTAATCACATTTATTAGCTTTAATTTGGCATAAAATACTTAATCCAAATGATGTTTTTTGTATTCTTATGGATTTATACCTAACTTTCCACCTAGGTTGTGGTTTGTTTTTTCTAGTGTTTTTTGTGTTTTATCATGGACCATGGGGTTGTAATTATGTTGGACACTCCTACTATAGATGGTGATATCTCCATTTGGGAGATGACATTTGAAGAGGGGATATCTCTAGTAAGAATAATAAATATATTTTAGGTGAAAATGGATGTAGGAACTATTCGAGATAATGTTGTTGTTATTGGGAAGTGAATACTTGGAATAGGGAAGTCACAGCCACATCAACTCAGAGGTGGATGCCATGTTCACTTCAAACCTTATGGATTTACTTTCTGACATTGAAGTGATTACAAATTTAGTGTATTTTTCATCAAACCTAAGCATCATTATGACCTTATGGAGGATATTTACAAGTGTGATTTGGGTCCTTTTCACAAATTTCCATTCCCCATCTCAGATGGAATTGGTCTAGTCCTATTTTTATCCTTATGTGCACTAGAAGCCTAATTCTTGATCCTAATTAGATTTGTTGAATAACTCTAAGAAAAGGTTTTTTCTTCTAAATCTTTAAATGGGAATTTTTTTCTTTGCCACCCATCGCACACATCAAAATCCCAATTGTGGAAATCACTCAATAGAAGTAAATTTGACATAACAAAGCAAGGGTATAGGTAGTTAAAATGTTGACTAAAATGGTGGCTCATGGCAAGATTATGGCTCCTCACTGGCTCAAATGTTTTCCAAGAAGGGTCATTTCATAGGCGATGTAGAGTAGACTTGATAGTAATAACATATTAGCCTCTATGGGTGGGTACAAAGTCATTTCTTAGGAGCACAAGCACTCAATAATTGATGAGGCCTATATCATAGAATTCAAAGGCAAGGAAATTATTTTTGTCAAAGACACAAATGACATGACTTTGCTTTGAATAAGTGTATGGTGTTCTCTATCATCTCTAGTTTTTTGTTATCTATTTTTTATTTGCTAGCCTTGGGGCTTCACTGGGGTTTTTAAAACCCTTTTCTATTGGTATCACTCTTTAATATGTTTGTATGTCTTTTGTTTTGTCTCACTACTTAGTTGGCTTTATGAATTTCTGGTTTCAACCATGTCCTTTTCAAACTTTGGCTTTTTTTTGTAAAAAAATTATATGGTTGGGGACCAACCAAAAACCATATATATATATCATTAAAAAAAGAAAAAAAAGAAAGATATTTTACACTAATAATGTATTTATGAAGCCCAATAGATTAGCTAACATATCTAACTGATGATCTTATCTATAAATTATGGTGTTGTGTATATAAGGAGTGAGATACAACATAATAAGTTTCAAAATAATAACATATGATGAAATAATAATTAATAATGGAGATTATATCATAAATATAATATTGTTACCTTGAATATGGGCTATAAAATCTTCCCACACTTCTTATAAATAAGTGAATGTAGTAATCCAGATACATCATATAAAGTTGGAATGTAAAGGAGTAGTAAAAGATATTATGATATAGATCAATAGGTATAGTAAAGGAGTAGTAAAAAATATTATTATATAGATAAATAGGTATCAAAACTTGTTATGGATTAACTATATCTATCTCAAATGGAAATAACTATAAATGTGTCATAACATGAATAAATGAAATAAATATTTGATAACAAATGTACATGTACCATAATATATATGATGTAAAAATGATGAAATATATATACATTAAAGCCCATGATTTGTTATGTGAATTTCCAACCAATAATATATTTTATGATCTAAGTGTCATAATATAAAGTTGTGCATATTTATTTAGAATATGAATATGGGAATATACCAAAGCTCATCATCATAGTATTTAATATGTAGATATTTTTCATTGGTCTCAAATATCTTTGTGTAGGTATCTCATGAAAATGAGGATTGAAACACATGTAGATATTACTAATACCCATTTTTCATTCATTTATTTTATCCCAATATAGTTTTGTAATAAAATGAGGAAGGTGTAATGCAAAATAAAGTCATACATGATCGATAATCCACATATGTAGGTATCCTAATAGTTCCCAATGCTTCTATATTAGATGGTACTTATAATATATTTTTAGATCCATATCCAAATGTATGAAATAAATTAAGACTCAACATATTATATTTTGTATTACTAATAATCTTATAATATTTGTGTTATTTTCCTACCATTTGAAACATGAATTACCAAAGGTGTCATATGTATAGAATTTGTAGATGATGAGTCATTGGTAACCACACTAGGTACATTGTCATTTCTAAGTGATATAACCTTAGGCTATTGATTTTATTAACTGAAAATTATATATTCTTATTTAGGTTTTTAATAGTAAAGTTTTATTTTATCATGGCCAAAAATATCATAAAATTTTGTTTTATAAAGCAATACATATTTTTATTGTACATCCCTTGACTCTATAATATTCACAAAAGAATTATTTTTGTAATTTTATGGCATATATCATAAATGAGGATTTAAAATAAGTGGTTATCAAATCAAGTAAATTTATAACATTATGTTCAATATAATTTATATTTTCTTAAAAAATATTGGATCATTTAATGGCATAAGCTTTTAATATGTCTTTATTTTACTAGCCTAAGTTGTATATGTATTTATAGTATGAATAGTGATAAGACATGAAATTTTGGAATTATAAACTAGAGCATGGGTCGATATTTCATCCAAAAATGTGTCATATATATAAAAACTATAATTTAATTATTAAAAATATTTTTATCATAATTTGACAGGCTAAAAATGTCGTTGAAATTATGTTTTGTATTTTGTGGATGATAAAATATATATTTGACACTTGAAAATGTCAATCTTGGCCTACATTTATCATACATGGAATGAAAATATCCAAAAAATCTCAATTTACATTCCCATACACCTTCATTCTATTTTTAATCTCAATCCATTTTAAGTTACTACCCATCATCTAAAATAACACTTTAGTATTTTTTAAATTAGATAAATAACCTAATTAGACATTTATATAATACCACATTGGAATTTATTTATCTGATAGATTAATGCCAAAATTATATACTAATGTCAAAAGGATTTCATTGAGGCTAGTGCTACATTTCTTCTCCTTATAGCAATTATTTTTCAAAATTAAACTCTTTCTATAGGTTAGCCCATTAACATAGCATGCCAATAACGTGGTAAATTAACTAATTGAGTGTATATAAATATGAATCAAGTTAAATATTATCATAAAAATATAATTATCAATTAATACTATAATACACTACTACAAAGTGATAAAATCTTCCCCATTCTTTGAAAATTTCAAATCAATCAGTAGGAGTAGTTATCAACCAAGTTTGAAACATACCAAGCTAGGTAAAGAGATAACATTATCATGATCAAAATATGGATTAATAGGTGCATTCATATACAAAAATAAAAAAATTTCACATTCACATTAATGGTAATAACTACATGTGAATTCATTTACCTTTGTAGATTATTGGATATGTAGGCAACTAACAATCATTAATGGAGTGACTAGGGTTAGCTCAAACCAATTTTAATTCCTCGCTTTTTACAAATTTTCATCCTTATAAGTAGACACAAGGTTTTAATGAGAAATAATAATAATTTTGTAGTTTTCTATAAATTTAAGGCTTAAATATCACACATATAAGGACTTATCAGATAGGCATAATTCATTATATGTTTAAAGAGACAAATCCGCCTAGGATAGTAACTTCAAACTCAATTACAACCATTGATGTTTATACCTAGTCTTGATGGTAATAACCATATGCATATATATAATCAGTTTTAGATTTTTAGAATCATAGGATTGATTCTAGTTTATTTCAACTATCATAATATAGTAATAGTCAATTAGTTGGACTATGATGTTAAGTATCTTGATCTCTTTAGTACTTTCCATAAATATTAAACTATATTATCAAATTTATTTTAATGAATTACATTTATATTTATTCTTGATTACCATATATTATAATTTTAATTAATATTATAAGTTTAACCTATTATGAATCAAAATTTTCCAAAAATAGGGTAAACATATTGGTAAACTTATATTTTTTTTGAACATTACCAAACCCTAGGTTTCCCTTAGGTTTTATTTGTTCAAATTTATGTCTTAGGTTTTGAGTTTCAGACCTAATTCATAATTTTTTCCATCTCCATAGGTAAAAATTCTATAATTTATCCCTTTTACACTAGGGTTTCATGCTGATTCACATATTAAGGCCTACTCTATTAGGGTTATTCCCTAATTTTATGATATCTAAATCAAAATGGCTCTATTATTTTAATTCTCCAAGGTTATTACTAATAATATTAAGTAGATACAAATCCTACTTTTTCTCTTTAAAACACAAGGATTATCCATAATTCACAATTTACTATATTTAGTATATTTGAACTAGAGGACTAAGGTTTAATCTAACTTCAAAATAATTTATAGGTTTTGTTTATATATAATTTTTGTAAAAAAAAACCTCTTTTTATTTATAAAAATTATCTACATTTTTGTTTGAGTGGTAAATTTTTTATTTGACCCCTTTTAAGGCACTGCTTCTATGTTGTTTTGTTTAACAGAAGTAGGCTTTGATTTTATCTTAAGAGATCTATTAGGATTAAATTTTATAATGAATAGTTAAGTTAAAATACCTAATATTCCCCATACCCTATATTTTATACTATATAGACACATTATACCTTATGTTTATGATAATGAATGGATAAATAAGGAAACTTATGTGATTAATGATACTAATTATGTATATGATGAACATGATTATGAGGGTAGTGATTATGATAATGACTATAAAGAAGAGTAGTAAAATAGTGATTTATATAACAAAGAAGGAAAATAAAAAGCTAATGTTGAAATAGAACTTTTTTATGTATTTAAGAACATATCTATATATTAATAAAACAAGATTATAGTACAATAATAATCATGTAAAAAATGGGTGGAGAAGTCACACCCCATGAGAAAAGTCACACTGAGGGAAAAAACACCTCAGGAAGAGTTAAAAAGGTGTTCAATAAATGACCACACAAAAAAATCACATCAATAATTCAACATAGCTAATCACAAAGAGAAAAGGATCATAAAGCAATAAAGAGGATAATTAAGCAACCAAAACAAACATGGAAGTCAGTGGAGGTGGTGGAGATGGTGGGTCCTAAGGCTTATCACCCCATCCTCATAGAGTAGGAGGATAATCATCCATAGGTAAGCACACCTAGCCATAATTTTATTAAGCTTATAATTCATCATATTTTTTCCTTTTAAGAGAGATTTCTAGAGCTAGTCATGGAAATTTATCTTAGGGGGAGGACCCTAACCTCTAGTTTCACCATTGTGATTTGGGGGAGGAGGGAGCCGACCCTTTCCATCACCTCCAGATTTAGGAGAGCCACTAAAACCACCATGTCATAGAGAATACCATCAATGTGGTGATCAAAGAGGAAAATTAATCCTATGTCTAGTTTTGGAATGATCCCTACATGTACCACATACTCACCCTCAGGGAGGTGTAGGATAACATGGTGGATTAAGAATTTATTGATTAGATATGCATGGGGACTTTCCATAGTGGTTGAACAAATGATGGAGATGATTAAATGTATGATGAAATTTATCAGTCTAGATTTTAATCTAAAGAGTAACATTAGATAGAATAGTAACTTTATTAGTAATAGAAAAGTTACGTTCTGGCTCTTCATGATTAAAAAAAGCATAATTTATAGCTTTTCATATTTGCCAAAATATATTATATTTTATAGTAAGTAAAGTTGAGTCCCTTAAGAAATCCATTTTCCACATAAAGAATTTGGGTCAAAAAAGTTGAAAGAGGGGATAAATCTAATGTCATGCAGATTATGCATGAGAGAAAAACCAAAAAATGTGCTTAAAAGTCTTAGGTTGTCAATAAGCCACACAAATGATATTTTAAACCCTTAGATACTTGAGTTGATCACCCACATGCAAGCCTGAAAAAAGGAGATGTTAATGCTCAACTATCCCCTATTCCCAGAATGGGGACCCTCCTCTCCTAAATTTTAAAAAATGCCTAAGATGCAAAGATTGCTGTCATTTTTCTACATAAAAATTAATTTAATACTTCCTAAATTTTTTTGGTTAATTGTTCATTTTTAAATAATTATTAACAGTAAAAAATATTCAAATTATTACAAATTTTATTTAAGTTTCATTCAAACAATGGATTATTAGCCATGAATGCTTCAAAAATACGTAGATAGGCCTTCACTAAGAAGAATCTACCTAGTTTCCCAATTGAAATGGATATAATAGGCTTCGCTTGATATTACTAGACTAACCTTATATCTTGTTTAAATCATTTACTTACGTAGTTTTGATTTAGACTTGTTTAATTTGATTATGATAGGCATTTGACATTTTCAAAAGTCTAACTTAGCTTCTTTCTTGGCCTCAAAGGACGTAAAATTTAAAGTAGCAGTTTGAGATGCCTCATGGGTTATCAAATTGAATATTATGACCTAAAGAGGATAGGTGTCCACCTTATAGCATTTGTGATGCCTTAACTATTCATCACCCCATGCATGACACTTGGAACAAATCTATAAAACCCATAAGCCACATGGTGTCATCCTAAAAACTCATGAGAAAGTTAACTATTAGTATTAAAATCCATAGACTACATGTAAATATCTTGGACCCTATGATTAAGCCCATTTAATTTGAGTTACCACACATCTAAATATAATCCTCAAGCCCATGGTTGTCACCATGTGTCTCAAGCACAACCATCAAAACTTGATCAATCTTCTAAAGTACTGTGTGTCCCTCCAGATTCATCTAAGAATGATACATGTTGATGTCATATTACACTTGATCCAAATCTCATGAGAGCTCTAAGAAGAACATGTGAATGCATTTGAGCCATCTAATTAAGACTTGATGGTATACAACTATTAGAAGATCCCTTTGTGAGCAACAAGTGGTAGAAGAATGAAAAGAATCCTATGAGAATGAAATGTTTTCCCCTTGGATCTACATGATGATGAAACTTGTCATGCCTACCCTAATTATGTTTAAAGATCCACTAGGACACCTCCAAAGGCTTGATTAAATGATGTGTGTCCCCATTGGACTCATGATATGATGATGCATGATGTGACCTGAGATCAAATCAATGGCCTTCAAATTTATGTGTGTCTATATTGAACTTATGTGATGATGCCACATATCATTCCCATGAGGTTACATCTTGAGATTGACTAGAGCATCTCTAAGAGTAACATGTGGCTCCACTTGAGCCACACATTTGAAATAAATTTGTTTAAAATTTCCTAAAGTCCTTCCAAAGGTGACACCTATTAAAACAATACCATGATTACCCATGAGAAATCCACCTAACAAATAAGAAGCTCTGATTACCTATGAAAGTAACATGTGGCACTTCTAACACTAGCCAAATTAGGGGCCCTATATGATATCTCATCATGAGTATAAAGATACCACATGGTATAATATGAATGGCTCATTGTACTAAGATACATCCTAAGGCCTCGAGAGCAATCCAAAAGTACCACATGTCTAGATTTAAGTCGACTAAGTAGCTTAGCTATATTTGATCCCCATGAATGCCTAGCTAGATTGGAATTAGTATTCCATGTGTAAAAATGTTGAAGAATATAGTTTCAAATATAAATTAGATAGTGGATTGAAATTAAATCAATGCTAAATTTGAATCCTAAAAGCAAATAAATACCAAAATCAATAATTTAAGTGTTTTGAATGTAAAGGTGATGAGCTCACCATTAATATGGAATGAAATATAATTACTATCAAACCTTGAATTAATTAAATAAATCTACAAAAGGCTACCCAACTCTACTATTGCTACATAAATTTTCATTTGATTCCCTAAGTATTTAATTTTTGTTTGCTACATTCTTAATTCAACCAATCTCGAGTTAATTCATAGATTGTATTTAGACCACCATTGTTAAAGCTCATAAGTTATGGATAGATACAAAAGAGATTTAGTTTTTATTCAAGACATTGAAAATATGGCATAGGTAGGAATCTCTACTCTGGGTAAGATAATTTCATTTATAAGTGATGATTTTCTATTTCAATATGGTAATTTAATCATCTTTAAGGACATAGTGTTCATCCCCAAAGCCATAAACATAGGGGACATGCATTATAGTAGTGTATATTATAATGTTAATGGAGATAGGGATATATAAAAATATAAAACCATGCACCATATTATTTATATTTATTTAGATATCATTACAATCCAAGATGTTGGCCTTTACAAGGTTGTATAAAAACTAGAGGTCATGCCATGAATTGACCTGGTCTATGGAATCTTTAGGAGGTAGTGATGTGAAGATGGATTGATAAATTCAATGAACCAAGGGTTTACCATTGCCTTCATTTTAGGGACAAGTTTTTAAAAATATTATGACCTACCCCTACCATATCTAGACTACAACTGAAGTATCATCAACAACTTGTATGAGGTGCACAAGCAAAAAATAGTCTTATCTTTAAGGGGAACAAACCCAACCAGAGGGGTATTCATGGAAAACTAATGGAATATACCTATTTCCTATTTTATAAAGGTAGTTGAGATTGGCCTCACCCTATTAAATAAAATATTTGACAATGCACACATTGGGTATGTAGATATAAAAGCTATCCCACTATTGTAAATAATTCTAGAAGATCGGTAGATCCCCTCACTTGGGGATATCATTAGTAATAACCTAGTCTCTTCCATAAATGATACTTCATAGAATGGGGATCCATCATATATGATGAGATATTTATTAGATTTTATATGTATGACTTCATAATTAGGGCCAAACAAATGGTCTCTAGAGTGAGATGAAGTTGTGCCCTAGACATATTCTATAATGTATATCCACTACTTTAGGCACCACATCAAGATAATTACAAAATATTTCTACCCCTTGTTTAAAAATCCATCATTAAATGTGAAATTATAAGGGTCCCTCTAAAATTTAGATATACATTGAGAGAGATGGGTAGATTTTATATCTACCCTAACTGTATAGTTATCTAGATGGAAGAGCCACTTAAGGTACTGAGGTATGTGCCAATGAAGTTGGTAGAGGAGGAAATGGCTTATCAAATCCTCCATGGAGCTGATGGCATATTCAAGAGGAAGAAAAAGACAACCCCAAAAAAGGTTCCTTATAAGCTAGGAAGAACCAATATAATCAAATGGTAAGATGTTATAGTGGCTACAAGGCATATGGACTCTTACCTATTTCCCAAGGATGACTTTAAGATGTGAGATCCAAACCAAATCATTGTTAAGCACCTATTCAAGTTTAAAAGGGATATGAATATAGAATATAAACACTAAGAGGAGGTGCATAAATGGGTTTACAAAGATGCCATGAATGATGAGGTAGTCCTAAGGAATACAACAAATAAGAATATCAACCTATAAATGAGGCTTAAAATGGAGAAGAATAAGGAAGACATAACAAAGCCTTAAATCCCACCAACTCATGGGAACATGTTTAATGGAGACTATGAGGAGAAATAAGAAGAAGAAGAAGAGGATAATGTTCCTCTCATTAAGAATAAACCTTATAGGCCTCTACTATAATCCACTCCAACCTCACAAGATATGCCTCCAAGCTCCAAGATAGGATAAGCTAGCATCTAGCCTGGCCCCTCTCCAGATCCTACACTTATTTCCACATCTTCTAAATAAGCTTCCATAAAAAAATTGGACCAATCTAGACCTGATGTTGTTGAGCTTGAAGTATCCCCATGGAGAATTGAGTTTTTAATGGAGGAACTACAAGAATTAACTGGGAGAACTATCAAGAAGGTCTACATAAGAAATAAGTCTCCCAGAGCTACCATGAGAGGAGTAGTGCCCCCTCCACCATATTTACAAACTCCTTCAATAAGTACTACACCTTTGACTTCCTTCCTAATTATTAGTACATTTATAACTTCTCTTACTTATACTACTATTTCTACTCCTATGTTCACATCACCTACCACTATTTACTTTAAAGGCAACATTCCCTGCTTCATCTCTCATGCCAGCATCAATATTCCACATCTATTAGGCTCTCAAAGAATTAGTGTTAGCCAAGATATGGGTTATATTCCTTCTCAAGCCACTAGAATAATTACATCACCCACCCTTATCTCCCTTGCAACCACAAAGCCATTGAGACCCATCCCAAAGTCATTCACCAGGTAGAAACTACTTTGCCTCATCATAATAGCCAAAATGATTAGGACTTAAATGCTACCCTCAATTAATATTAACATGGACCCTACTAAATCCTTATTAAATCCACCTGAGCAATTGGACTGAACCAATCTATATATCCCTATCATAGCCTTAGATTCCTCCTCTTCAACCTAGGCACTCCCATTATAGAAACCTCTCACATAGTCACCATCTACATCCACCCTAAATTGGGTGAGGCACATAATGTAGATAATAAGGCAAGTTAGGCCTTAAGCAAGCCAATTTTAAACCCAAATTTGTATGAGGTTTGACCCCACCAAAGTCACCATAAAGAGGGTAGTTCAAAGACAAGTGGAGGAGCCATAGTTAGGCTCGATTTTGATTCATGAGAGTGAAGAGTCTCTCTTCACATTCACTAGAAAGAGGAACAATGGCCCTAGAGAGGTACAAGAGTATGTAGATGACACTTTATCTATAGTAAAATCACAAGAGGAATCTATTATTCCATTGATGAAGGAGATACATTAGGAACTAAAAAGGCTAAAATAGAAAGCACTACCCATTGTGCTAGAGGGTGCTTTAATTTCAATAATTAATGTTGTCATTAATGTCTTCAAATTATATAAAGTGATGAAAAGGAGGAAATAATATGAGATCAAGTAGGCCAAAGTGGTCATTAAACTTGACCAAAATCTTGCCCACTATGACACCAAGTTAGCAAACTTGGCTAAAGTGGAAAAAAGTAATAATTTTTTTGACCTTAAAGTTTTGTCTCTTGAAGACATTGTTCCTATACAAACTATCCTCATAAATAGGAGGAGGATTTTCAAGACATGGTTAGATTAGTTCAATTATTTAAATACATCCTTTAAAAAAATGAATTCAATATTACCTTACTGCTAAAGGACACCATGATCACTAGGGTGACCAAGCCTGATGGCACCCTCATGAATGAGCAAGAATTTAGAGAAAAGATGAAGGTATTCATTAAAAAATTCTAACAAGATGTGTCTAGTTCCAAAATTATTTTCAAGGTGATAAACATTATGGAATTTTCCAATCAAAGGTTGGAGAAGGCAAATGTTATTGAGGAGGCACTAAGGCCAATACTCATAGAGCATGGTAGGATCATCTAGGATATACCTAATTTATATAGGCCCATGACCTTAGACTTTTCTCAAATTAACAAAGATTACTAGGCCTATGCCAAGGTATGGACCAAATAAGAAGAAAAGGTAGTGATAATAATAGAAACAAACATTATAACAGCCACTTCTAGGCCCTTAGGATATTTTGTTTTAACTTGTAAAATCAAATGTAGAATATTCTATTGTTATGAAGCATTTTATGCCATTTGGTTGTATATTGGGTGTCTTTGTGGGCCTAATTGAACATTTATTAGGCATTTTAAAGCATATAAATAGGGGTATTCCCCTCATTTTTAAAATAAAAAATAGTTGTTATCAGAACTAATACAAAGAGCCAAAGAATTCAAGAGTCTTTCTATAGTGTTATTTTGTGTGTTTTCTATTATTTATGAGTTCTCACATTCTTAGATGAATAATAGTTTCCTTTCTACAATTTAAATTGGAACTTACATTTCACATATGCATCTATTAGTTTGAGTTTAAAGTTAGTATGAAAAAATTAATAGTATGCTCGATCTGTTTCACTCTCATTTGCATCTAAATGTGTCATGCAATTTACTATGATTGAGTAATTTTATAAAATATATGTTGTTAGATATGGGAATTTTCTTTCCTCTAAAGCTTCAAATAAATTTATTTATCTTTGATCTTTATTCTAGAGTTGATAGATGCTAGTTCATATGTTTTACCTTAGAAGCTAGCAGAATTGATATCTTTAGTCATATTAAGCACATCTTCTTTTATACCCTACCCTACTCACTCTTGGATCCACCCAAAAATAACTCTAGTTTATATCATGCAATAAATACCCATTATTTTTTTGTATTTTTGGTAGTAATTGTAAAATATTAAGATAATTCACAAAGATTAGCAAGAAAAGTATCGCTACATAAACATATATTGTCCTTACATCGGGGTCTACTTGTAGACTTTTAAAGTGGTGACCATATCTTTGATATTTTTTCTATTTCTATCAATATTTGTATAAAAAAACAATCCCCAGGTCATTATAGGACTTAAAATTGAGTTTCTTACTTTCCCCTTGTTTCTTAGTGACATAGGGAGCATAATATGTGCATCAATAAGAAGGAAATTTTTTGGGGATAGAAGTAGGGCCTTATACAGCTATTTTCATGAATTTTTGTTGAATTTCACTGTAATTTATTATATACATGATTAATTTCTTCAAATTACATGAATATTGTTAAAAACACTAAGGATATGCATTCTTTACATAAATATTTGCATTATTTACAAGATTTCATCAAGTTAGTGTTTATTTGTGCAAATTTGGTAAAATAATCTAGATATTTACTTAAATTAATGAAAATATAGGTTAACTACCCCATTCTTTACACATATTAAGGGTTACTTTGATCATATTTACAAATTTGTTAAATAATCTAGATATTTATGCAAAGATCAATCTCTAAGGTGTTGCTTGTATTTGGATTTGAGCTTTTGAGATTATATTGCTATAATTTGCTTGGATTTAAGTGAAAATTTGCTTATAATTATGCTTAAATTTGTTTTAAAATCCTAAAATGATTTTATATTATTGAATAAGGCATTGATACACTTTGATGTGTTGGTTTAACACTAATCTTTATAGGTTAACATATAAAGCTAATAATATTTGTGCAAGTTTTGAGAAATTTGAGGTTTCATAGCTTAGATCCTCAAAGATCAATGTGAGTTTACTTGATATAAGTTTTTATATCAAATATTCACTAATATTTAAAATATTTTCCGCTTTTGAGGTCATCTTTAAAGATCCTTTTATTTTAGTATCCATCTTACATCTTGAAGTTGCCTAAGATTAGAACTAGGTCCTGATCTAAACCTAGGACCCCTTTAACATCCTTAAAAACCCATATGAAGGAAAGCATAGATAGAGGTAGACATAATAAATATAGGACCCAACCAAATTCCCCATCTAACAAAAAACTACAACCTCTCATACCAATCATGGCATGGTTATCTGGCTCATCCATCAATGTCCCTAGGCCTATGCACAATCTGCCTAGGAATCTAAAAAAGTACCTGCCTCTCCTGACCCCCATTAAGAGAGTGAATATTGAAGAATAAGTGAATTCATTTAAGTTATATTTAAGGTTTCTCAATGTGATTCATGAGGATGTGTTCTATCACCTTTTTCCCTTCACCTTTAGGGATGTAACTTATGATTGGTTCCTTAACTTACCCAAAGATTCCATGATAGGATGGGTTTAGTTTAATGATACCTTTATTACCCAATTTAGAAGGGTAGTTAGTCCAAGAGTTATATACCAATAGTTTATCACTCTCAATATGGACCTAAAAGAGATAATCAATATGTTTAATGTTAGGTTCCAAAATATGTACACCATGACATCCCCACCATATAATCCCATAGATGATTTAGCCTTAGAAATATATAATAATGCTTTGTATCCAATAATAGACATCTTTTTGAGGAGAGCCATAGGTATTGACACATTGCCTTTAGTCTATGCTAAGGCTATACATATTGATAAGCAAATGCACCCATAAGGGAATCATGCCTTTTCTATTCCAAACTTTGATCTAACTATGCCTACCCTAGATTTCATCTATAACATGAATAAAAACCAACCTATATTGAACTAATTACCTGTACTCAACCAGTTTCCTTTGAGTCATGCCACACCTAACTAATAGCTTATATTCTTCAACCAAGCAAATTCTAGAGCACACCCCCAAAATAACCATGTAATGGTTCCTATAAATAATACCAATGTCCAAGCTACCACCCAAAATAAGAACCTAGAATCCACAAAGGGAGAGTTAGACTCAATCCAAAAAATGGTCCAAAATCTCTCTAATGATTTATTAGATCTCAAGAAATAGATGGGTAATACTATTGAGAAATCCAATAAAAATTATAATTTCTAAAGATATAGTAGACCTTTTAATAGGCCTAACAACAATAGTGATCCCCCTTTGAGAAAACTACTTGAGATCAATATTTTTGAGATGGCCTTGCCTAACTAATTCAAAGTTCACAATACAATTAGATATGGAGAGCTCAACTATGTTGAGTTTTGCCATGTATTTGAATCCATCCAGATCTAGATGGAGGGATTCAAGGTGAGCCCCACTAATCAAGATAATGCTAAAGGATGCAATAACTTCAATGATGCTTTTATAGCACCTGAATAAGTCCTCATGGTTGAGACAAATGAATTCCCAAACTAAGATGATAACAAACCCAAAGATAATGTTGAGGAAATACATGCCTTTCAATAGTACCAAAATATCAACTATGCCTTGAAAATCAAAGGTCAGAACCCACCCTTGAAAACCTCCACTCTACCTAATAAGCTAGATACACTCCTTGATAGTATAACATATAATAATCCTCCATACCCCAAAGGTAATAAGAGCTAGACAGTAACAAAGGCCCCCTGCATGGAATCTAAGGGTGGGTAAAACATAGTAGAAGACATGAATAATATTAAGTCAAATATAACATTACATGAGCTTACACAAATCATTGAGCAACATGATTTACTATTGAAATCCTTGAATGAAAAGCCTAGCTCTATCAAAGCTAAATAAGCTCATGCCAATGTGGTAATGTATAAAAGTAAGCATGAGGTTCCCCCATTCCTATTAACTATTAATTTTTTTTAATAATCTCCATAAATAATTGCTTGATTCTAGTGCATCATCTAATATTATGCTTCTAAGAATTTATGGAAAATTTGGGTTAAACCTAGTTAAATATAAGAAGATGGTCGTGCAGTTGACAAGTCAAGAGTGAAGGTAATTGGTGAATTGTTAAATATTAATATGAAGCTATCTCATGAGCCCTAAATATAATATTTCATTAACATTTATGTCATTGACATACTTGAAGCTTATGGATTATTACTAAGCCATGATTGGAATGCATACATGTCCATGGATTGCTCTCATATGTGGCTACCTTAGTATGGGATCCCCAATCAGATCAAGATTGATCGATAACCCAAGATAAAATATATGATCACAAAATACAATGCCAAGAATGAAAAGGTAAACTATTAATCCTCTGACTTGGGTATCTATACTTTGGAGACTACTAACACTATTGCAGGTGATAGTGTGAAGGAAGAAAATAAAGGTTATTAGGCATTACATTTTGATGATGCATGAGCTAAACAAGGATCATGCTTTAGAATTATGATAAAAAATCCTAAAGGAAGGTGGTATTTATCTTCTTATAGAGTATAGTTATCTTGCACTAATAATTTAGTAAAATATGAAGCTATTATCTTAGGACTTCAATTTGTAATTAAACATAAGGTTAAAGAGCTATTAGTCTATGGGGATCTTGAATTAGTTATGAATCAAATTAAAAGTTGATATTAGTGTAAAATCTCTTGTTTAATAAAGTATAAATTTAGAGCTTGGTATTTAATTAAATACTTTGACTCATTAAATATTGTTTCCTTGCCTAGGGAACATAACTTGTTGGTAGATACTCTAGCATCAGTGGTAGAAAACTTGGTGCCTTCAGAGGCCTTGAGCCTATAAGAATTCACTATGGAGATAATTTCATGCCCCTTTGTACTATACAACATTAATCACCTCTAAGTTTTTGATGATGACCAGTAGATAATTGATTTCTTATGCAATGCTGACATATTCAAATCTCATATCATTAATGAACAAGATGAAAGTCATGTATAATATTTGAAGGACAATGAGTATGGAGTATTCCAACTTAAAGAGAATTGAATCCTTAAAAATATGATCTCCTTGAAAAGGATGTTCAATCCAGATAAGCAAGAGACTGAAGCCAAATAACTCAAAGTGTGAAGGATTACAAGCAAGTGAAACTGGGAGATCCTAGGAATGAACAAAATGCCAACATTGGTGTAGTCTACACTGATGAAGAATTGGAGAAAGATGTTTCCTTCTTAACCAAATTTAAGGATGTTATTTCATGGTCATATGATAACCTAAATATATTTGACACCAATGTGATCACTCACACTATTCTAATAAAATAAGCCTATAAACCTTTCAAGAAAAGACAAAGACTAGTAAATCTAGTGTTGGAACCACTGATTTACAATGAAGTGAAGACATTTCTTTATGTGATTGTAATTTTCCCCTTAATTAACTCAACATGGGTTACAAACCTCATGTCTATCCAAAAGAAAAATGGGGAAATCCACCTTTGTGTTGATTTTTGGAATTTGAATAGATCTTTCGAGAAGGATAATTACCCTTTGCCATATTTGGATAAATTCATAAAGTCAATAAGTGGCTCTAGAATGATGTCATTCCTAAATGGATTTTTAGGCTAAAATTATGTCTTGATAAATAAAAGTGAAAAAATGAAGACTGCCTTCACCTCTAAATGGGGAACATTTGCCTACAAATGAATACCATTCAAACTTATCAATGTAGGATCAAATTTATAATGAGTGATGGACCATGCATTTCATGGATTAATAGGCAAATTAATTATTATTTACATGGATGATCTAACAATTCTTTCTAAAAATAAGGAAGATCACATGATGCATTTAGAACAAGTGCCAAAGAAGTGTAGAAGGTATGCCATTTCATTAAACCCCAAGAAAATCATCTTTTATATGACTAAAGGTAAACTCTTAGTACATGTGATCACTCAAGAAGGTATGACCATTGACCCTGATAGGATCAATACAATTTCAAAGGTGGAAGTTCCAAATAGCAAAAAAGAGTTAAAATATTTCTTTGGTAAAATCAGTGTTGTGAGAAAGTTTATCTTTGGTTTTGTAGAGATTATGAGACCAATTAATGCCATGTTAAATAAGGATTCTAAAATAGATTAGAACACTGAGGTGAAGAAGGCCTTTTAGAACATCAAGGATGTTATTGTTCAAGCCCCTATCTAGATAAGTCCTAATTCTAATAAAGATTTACATATATACTCTTTTGCTTTTGATCATACTATTTTTGTTGTATTATCACATAAAGAATATGAAAAATAACACCCCATAGCCTTCATGAGAGCTAATTTGAATACTATCAAGCTGAATTATCCTAGTCTAGACAAGCAAGCTTATGCACTAGGGAAGGTTGTAAATAAATTCAGACACTACATCCTAAAGAATAACACATATAACATAGTATCTGATCTAGCCATGAAATTGATGTTGGGATAGAATGAACTTAGGGAATAGGGAAATAAGATGGAAGTGGATGAATAAACTTCAAGAATAGGACTTAGAGATAAAATATACTAAGTAATTAAGAGGTTAAGGTCTTATCCAGCTCATTGTAAACACTGATCCTCACATCAATGTTTTGTAGGTGAAATCAAATCAAAAACCTATAGGAGATTGGTATAAAGACATTTTTTATTACTTGTTTCGTGGAGTATGTCCCTCACACCTCAAAAGAGAATAGAAAAGAGCCCTCAGGCTGAGATCACCTCATTTTATCATCAAAATAAGAGTCCTCTATAGAAATAATTATGAGGGAGTTTATCTAAGGTATGTCTCCAAACCTAAAGCCACTGAAATCATGGATAATTTCCATTATAAATTAGGGAGTGGCCATCCTTCAAGAGATACTACTACATACAAAATATTGAGGGCTAGCTATTTTTGGCTAACCATATTCAAAGATGCACATGTTCATGTGTGAACATGCCAACAATGTTAGGTGTTCAACCAAAGGGAAGTAAAGGTAGCCATGCCTTTGCAACTAGTAATTTATGTAAAGACATTTATAGAATGAGGACTCTACTTCATAGGATTAATCAATCCCAACTCCTTAATAGGACACAAATTTGTACTCACTACCACAAACTTTGCATAAGGTGGACTGAAGTAATGGCCACCAAGAATAATAGAATGATCAATGTCATCAAGTTCCTCAAAGAAAATGTCATTACTTAGCCTTACCAGTAATGGGAAATACATGAACCATTACTTATATACTACTCTATAACAAATCCTAGTGTTGAAAATATTTTCATTGATGTCAAAGGTCTAGCATTGGTGATAAAGGCCCCATTGCATTTAATGGTGTTTTTAATATTCATATCTTGGATAATGTGTGTTACTATTTATTGAATATTAATGAATATATTTTTGGTTGCATATAAGTCAAAAGAGGGTCCATGGATAAGTCAAAGAATCACAGGGTAAAGACAAAAGAGGAATGGGATGCATTTTCTCATGAAGAGTCATATTGAGGAATTCCAAGAGTCATCATGTGAAGATAAATGAGGGTATGGCACATTTTTCCATGAAGGGAAACTTTGAATAATACAAAAAGCCACCAAGATAAAGACAAAATAGGAAAGGATGCATTTACTTATGAAGGGTCACCATGTGAATTTTCAAATGCGAGGATACAAAGGGTCATGCAAGTTTGGCACCATTTTCCATAAAGATTGAAGTGTCACAAAGGGTGAATTCCAAAGATCATTTAGAAATATATAAATAAATCCTTGAGAAGACATTTTTTATATGCAAGAGAGTGCATGGTTTGTATTTTTTTTTAAGAGAGAAAAGAAAGAGATATTGTAGAGTTATATCATTTATTGAATAAGCAATATTGAGAGATAGTTGTGTTTTATACATAAGAGGGGTTGGTTATCCTATGGGTTGGTACTCATAAATATTTTTAAGGGGTTGGTGCTCCTAGGGGTTGGTGCTCCTATGGGTTGGTGCTCACAAATTTTTGTTTTGTTGTTTCTCCTATAAGTTGGTGCTTATGAGCTTTATAATTTGATTTGGTGCTCATTCATATACTTGAGATTATTCTCCATGATTTTTTCCACTTTGGGTTTCTACATAAAAATCTACTCTCTCTCTCTCTCTCTCTCTCTCTCTCTCTCTCTCTCTCGTATGATGCATATTATTGTTGTAATTTTATTACATATCTTGAATGTGTGATTAAGTGATAAAAAAAATAAATTAGATTAAGTAAAAGATATATAATATATTGATTCACCCCCCCTCTCAGTATATTTTGTGCTTAATAATTGGTATCAAAGCAGGTTCCTTTGGAAAAAGTTTTACAGCTTGAAGGTAGATCACGAAATCACAATGGATGGATCACATGAAGGTTTTTATACAAATAAGGCACCTTTTTTTAATGGGATAAATTATTTTTTTTGGAGCATAAGGATGAAGACTTATTTGATGGCCCTTGGATTCAACATTTGGCAAGTAGTGGTGGAGGAATATGAAGAGCCACAGACACTTGTAACTACTCCAATAGAAAAGAAGGCAAGTGAAAATGATGCTAAATCTTTAAATGGTATTTTATGTGGTTTATGTGAATCATAATTTGTTAAAGTTATGAAATGTAAATCTGATCATGAAACTTGGGTAAAAATTGAGAATATTTACAAAGGTGATGGAAAGGTTCGTCAAGCTAAGCTTCAGACTTTCAAAAGATAGTTTGAGAGTTTGAAGATGGAAGAGGAATAAAATATAGAAAGTTATCTTTTATGGGTTGATTAAATAGTTAATCAGATTCAAGGTCTTAGAGAAAAGTTAGAAGATTCAATTATGGTACAAAAAGTTTTAAGATCTCTACCATTGAGATATGATGCAAAAGTATTGGTAATTAAAGAGATGAAGAATTTAGACAAGCTAAAGATATTTGACCTACATGGTATTCTTATGGCATATGAGATGTAGAACAAATAAGAGAAACCCTCAAAGAGAGAAGCTGATTTCAAGACATCAAATAAAAAGAAGGCTAAGATTCAAGAATCAAGTGACAATTCTAGTGATGATGAAGATGACAACAGAGCTCTATTCATTCATAAGCCAAAAAATGGCATAGGTAAATATAAATGAAAATTACCTTTTAAATGTTTTAATTGTGTAAATATTGGACATTTTATATCTAAGTTCCTAGATAAGGGTAATGGTGACAATGAAGAAGGAATGTCTACATACAAGAAGAATTTCAAAGGAAAAATCAAGAAGGGATTAAAGAAGAAGAGTTTGTATTCTAAATATCCTAGCTCAGCTAAAGATAGTGGAGTCGGTGATTTATAAG
Organism: Torreya grandis; assembly: GCA_037957365.1. Taxonomy (NCBI): domain Eukaryota; kingdom Viridiplantae; phylum Streptophyta; class Pinopsida; order Cupressales; family Taxaceae; genus Torreya; species Torreya grandis. The sequence continues at coordinate 2,303,954 of JARHVA010001442.1, forward strand.
AAGAAGATATTCTATTCATGGCCATACATGAAGATGCCTCTACAAGTAAAAGTAAAAATGATCAAGAAGAAGAATAGGATGAAGCTAATGTGAATCTGGAAGGAGAACCCATTTGTGCCTTAGAAGATTTAAAATATCTTGAGAAGAAGAATCAAATATTAAAGCTTCAAATTGATAAAAATGAAAAGGAATCAAAGAAAACAATTGAAGATCTATAAGCACATTTTGAATAATCCAAGAAGAATGAAAAAGATCTAATGATATAGTTGTAAAAATTAAGTGAAGAATGTGAAAGGTATGTTATTAAAATTGCTTCTTTAAAAGTAGATCTTGAGAAAACAAATAAAGCAATCAATGATGGAGTAACCAATGATTCAAAATTTAAGAATAATAATAATATGTTGAATAAGATATTAGAAAGTCAAATATCAGTTTTAGATAAGATAGGTATTGGATTTGAAAAAGAGAAAAGGGAGGCCACTACTTTCATAGACAAGGTTAACATAGAAAAAGGAAAGAGCTATGTTGAAGCTCTTATAAAAGAGAAAATAAAAAGGGAAGAAGTTAAAAATACAGAGGACATCTCAAATAAAGAAGGTTGGAAGTAACATAGCTACACAAGGCAATTAGATTAGAGATACATAAATATGTCCTATTTTTATGGTTATTATTTTTATTGTAATGGATATGGTCATAAAAAAATAGAATGTCAAAAAAGGGATAACAATTTCAGAAATAAGGAGAAGGAAACTCATGTAGAGTCAAGAAAAAGCCACAACTCTTTTGCTCCTCTATCAAGATTTAATGAAGAGGCCATAATATGTTACAAGTGCAATAACTTTGGACACATAGCCTAGTATTATAGAATCATATTCGAGTTAGTCAAGAAGGACCATAGTTTCAAGGCTCCATTCATCAAGAAGAAAGGTTAGATAGGCTCATGGTAGAAGAAACAACCTAAAAATCTATGTTGGTATAGACAACTTTGCATGCAATAAATGAAGAAAATCTATGGTTCATTGATTGTGGATGTTTAAGGCACATGATAGGGGACAAGATCAAGTTCATAACATTGAAAAAGATCAATGGTGGCACAGCGAAATCTAGAGATAATACTACTACCATAATTGCCAAAAAAGGTACACTAAGTTTGGATAATGGTAGAACTAAAATTAAAAATGTTTTGTATGTAGAAGGTCTTAAGCATAATCTTTTGAGTGTAAGTTAAATGTGTGATTAGGGGCACACACTGAAGTTTTATGTAGAAGGTTGTGAAATTAGTAGAAAAGATTCAGATGTGTTGGTTGTAGATGCTTAGAGAATAGGCAATAATTTGTATATGTTATCAGACATTAAAAGTCAAAGATATTATTTGAGTCAGATTGAATAAAGTTGGCTATGGCACAGGAGAATGGGACACATAAATTATGAAAATATTATCAACATCAGTAAGAAGTAAGTAGTTAGAAATCTTCCAAAGATTACAAAGCCATCCAACACGCTTTGTGAACCTTGTTAGCATGGAAAGCAGGCTAGAAGGAAATTCAAAACAAAAGAGTACTTGACTACTCAGATGTTAGAGCTTATTCACATTGATGTGTGTAGACCTATGATAACTTAAATTAATCAAGGTGATAAATATTTCATGTTTCTTATTGATGATTTTTCATGTATGACTTGGGTAATGTTTTTAAATAAAAAATCAGAAGCTTTCATATATTTCAAAGCATTAGTAGAGAATGAAATTGGTTTGAAGATTAAGTGCCTAAGATCAGATTGAGGAGGTGTCAAATTAATTAATTTATTTTTGTGAAGACCATGGAATAAAGAGACATTATTCAGTAGCCAAAACTCCACAGTAAAATGGAGTAGTTGAATGAAGAAATAGAATAATTTAGGAGATGACAAGGACAATACTAAATGAATCCAAGATTATTAGAGAGAGGTAGTTGCTATAGTAATGCATATTTATAATAGAGAATTACTAAAATTCAATAGTCATAAGACTCCTTATGGTCTATGAAAAGACAAACCAACAATATTTGATTATTTTAAAGTTTTTGGTAGTAGATGCTTCATAAAGAGAACCAATGAAAAATTGGGTAAGTTTGAATCTAGAGTAGATGAAGGTATCTTTCTTGGTTATTCTTGAAAAAGTAAAGATTATAAATGTTATAAAAAAAGAACCATGAAAATAGTTAAAAGTGAAAGTGTCAGGATAGAAGAAGATGGAGTACAAAGAATCAATGATCCAATAGACATTCTTGAAATCATTGAAGAGGAAGACTTTAAAGAATCAAATGAATATGAGAAGAAGGAGAAAAAAGACACCAAAACCCCATCCAAATATGTTGAAAGAAATCATAATGAAAGTGACATCATCAAGGACATAAATGAAATAATTCACACTAGAAGAATGATGGTAAGTGAATATGAGCAAGTTAATTTCTCTTTGTTATCCAAAATTTAGCTTAGAACTTTTTCAGAAGCTAGACATGATAAGCATTGGGTTAAGGCAATAGATGAAGAATTAAACCAGATATAAAAGAATGATACTTTGGAATTAGTGTCTAGAGCAAAAGATCACAATGTGATAGGAACAAAATGGGTTTACATAAATAAGTTGAATGAAAATGGAGAAGTGACCAAGAATAAAGCAAGATTAGTATGTAAAAAATATGCTTAGATTGAGGGAATAGATTTTGAAGAAACTTTTTCACCAGTAGAAAGGCTAGAGGTTATTATAATGTTTCTTTCATAAACAGTGGTTAAAATTTTCAAATTATTTTAGATGGATGTCAAATCTACCTCCTAAATGGGAATTTAGAAGAAGAGGTTTACATTGAGCAGCTTGAGGGATTTATTCTCTCAAATATTAGTAGCCATGTATATGGATTGAATAAAGTATTGTATGGATTGAAACAAGATCCTAGAGCTTGGTATGCAAGACTTGATAAGTACCTACAAGATCAAGGTTTCAAGAGAGGATTTGCTGACAGTAATCTCTACATCAAAATAGAAGGTGAGCATCAATTGATTGTTATGGTATATGTTGATGACATCATTTTTGGAGGAAACATTGAAAAGATGATAAAAGAATTTTTTGATAATATGAAAAAAGAATTTGAGATGTCTATGCTTGGAGAATTGTCATTTTTCTTAGGATTGTAAATATTTCAATCAGATAAAGGAATTTTCATATCACAAAGTAAATATGTCAAGGAAATATTAAATAAATTTGGTTTTGAGGATTGTACACTAGTTGGTACACCAATGAGTATAGGAAATAAGGTGAGCAAGGATAAATATTCACCCATTGCAGATTAATCTTTATATAGATATATGATTGGTAGTCTTTTATATTTGATAGCATTGAGGCTAAACATCATGCATGTAGTAGGTATGGTTTTAAGATATCAGTTAGCTCTAAAAGATAGTCACGTTTAGTTGGTGAAGAGAATATTCATATATATCAAGGTAACATTAGATTATGGATTATGGTATCCTACAGGTATAGATTTCACTTTGGTTTATTATATATATTTAGATTGGATAGGTTGCTTGGATGATAGAAAGAGTACAAGTGGAGGAGATTTCTTCCTTGGTGATAGCTTCGTATCATGGCTAAGTAAAAAGTAGAATTTAGTATCACTTTCTACAGTTGAAGAAAAATATATTGTAGCGGTATTGTGTTGTACTCAAGTACTTTGGATGAAGCAAACTTTGGAAGATATCAAGGTAAAATATGATGAACCTATTTCTATTTTTATGACAACATAAATATTATTAATATTTTGAAGAATCCAATGATGCATTCAAGAGTAAAACATATTCCCATTAGATATCACTTCTTGAGAGAGCAGGTTCTCGATCAACAGGTTAAGATGAAATATATCAATACTAAAAACTAGATTGTAGATATTTTCATAAAATCACTACCAAAAGACACATTTGAGTATCTATAGGAGAATTTAGGAGTAATTTATTTTAATTCCTTCCATTGAGGATCAACATTAGTTGACGGGAAGCTAAGTGCTAGCTCCAGGATAGGCCCTTTTCCATTGATGTCAAATGGGGAAAGGAATAGAAATAGGTATAGGTGTATAAATAGGTAAAAAAATAGGTACAATAAATATGTACAGGTTACTACAGTAAGGGGGAATTACTATATATTTTTTAGATGGTAGTATGTGTAGGTTGGCATGTGTAGTGAAGGTTTTAGGATGTGGCAATTTTAGTTTGAGATTGCCATCAATGACAAAGGGGGAGATTATTGGAAATATTGTCATTGATGTTAAAGGTCTAGCATTGGTGATAAAGGCCCCATTGCATTTAATGGTGTTTTTAATATTCATATCCTGACTAATATGTATTAATATTTATTTAATATTAAAGAATATATTTTTGGTTACATATAAGTTAAAAGAGGGCCCATGGAGAAGTCAAAGAGTCATAGGGTAAAGACAAAATAGGAATGGGATGAATTTTCTCATGAAGAGTCATCTTGAGGAATTCCAAGAGTCACCATGTGAAGACAAAAGAGGGTATGGTGCATTTTTCCATGAAGGGACACTTTGAGGATATGAAAAGTCACCAAGATAAAGACAAAAGAGGAAAGGATGCATTTACTTATGAAGGGTCACTATGTGACTTTTAAAATGCAAGGATACAAAGTGTCATGCAAGTTTGGTGCTATTTCCCATGAAGATTTAAGGGTCACAAAGGGTGAATTCAAAAGGTCATTTGGAAAATTATAAATAAAGGCTTGAGAAGCCATTTGTGATATGAAAAAGAGTGCATGGTTTGTATTTGTTTTTGAAGACATAAAAACAAGAGATATTGTAGAGTTATATCATTTGTTGAGTAAACAACATTGAGAGATAGTTGTTTTTTATACACAAGAGGGTTTGGTACTCCTGTGGGTTGGTGCTAAAAAATCTTTACAAGTGGTTGGTGTTCATAAATAGTTGTTGTGTTCATGCTTGGAAAAGGGTTTAGTGCTCCTTCAAGTTGGTGTTTGAAAACTTTGTAATTTGAGTTGGTTCTCATTTATATACTTGAGATTATTCTCTATGGTTTTCCCACTTTGGGTTTCCATGTAAAAATTTGGTCTCTCTCTCTCTCTCTCTCTCTCTCTCTCTCTCTCTCTCTCTCTCTCTCTCTCTCTCTCTCTCTCTCTCTCTCTCTCTCTCTCTCTAGTGTGGTGCATAGTATTGTTTCCACTTTATTAAATATCTTGAATGTGTGATTAAGTGATTAAATAAAACAAATTAGATTAAGTAAAATATATATAATATACTGATTCACCCCCCCTCAGTATATTTCATGATTAACACCTAGAAGGATAATAAGCTTGTTTATAATTAGAGTAGGTAGGGGTAGAATACTTTGCTTTTTGTTTATATCCTTTCTTGCTTTTTGCTTTACTTTCCTACCTTGATTTTTCATTTTTCCCTTTTTTATTTCCTATTGTGCGTTTGTTTTCTATTATGTGATTTAGCTTAGTAATAAGTCCTCACGACAATATATCTTTAGCTCAATTTTTATCAATCTGATACTAAATTGGGAACAAAGGACTATTGATCTTAAACATTTATAGTCCAAAGTTTGGAATCCTCTAGCATTTGTTGTAATCTAGAAAAACTAGGTGGGGTTAGTTAGAATTTAGTCTTCTCATGAATAGCCTAAGTTATTTTAAGACTGTAATATAGTTCAAATGATTAAACATTTGCTTACAAAAGAATTATAATCTATGAGGACCATCATATTGTCACTCAAATATTCTAAATAAATTTCCTAGACAAGACTCACTATATGATAGTAAATAACATTCATATTATGTTTTGATGCAATCCTTACACTTGGATAATTCTAGTTCCCAACCATTCTAGTCTATGAATGTAGAAATTAAAAAAAATAGATACACCAATGAAGTGAAATCATAAACTAATTCTTATTCTATGAATGGTTATTTAGGTAATCTCTACAAGGGATATGGATGCCTAGATGTAAGTAGAGCAAGGTCTAGAGTGGAGTCAAAAGTATCTCTAGTAGTAGAGCAATGCCCAAGCCATCCCTAATTTAGTAAAGCATTATTATACTAAATCTAATTAATGATTAATTAATTGCATGTTGGATGTATTAAATCTCAAAAGGTATCATTTTTGAACCCAATGTCAATGGTTAATGAACTTCAAAGAACACACATAGTATGATTATCTACAGGGTTTAAACTCTAGTTCCAGCTTCTACACTTTCATTAGTTCTAAAAATTAGTTTTGATATTGATTGAGAATCATAATGAGGTGACTAATTTTTTATTCATCTTTGAACAAAAAATATGTATTCTAACATTTTGAAATGTTTCCCCATAGGGGTGACCATTTGTTGATGCTCAACTACAACCTATTCCTAGAATGGGAAACCTCCATTGCAAAATTTTCCCAAATGCCTAATATGTCAAGCTTGTCAAGTCATTTAACTACTAAATAATTAATTTAATACTTCCTAGCAATTTTCAGTTAATTTTTTATTTTCCAATATTTATTCACACTTAAAAATATTCAATTTATTTCAAATATTCTTCAAGTTTCATTCAAATAATGAATTATTAACCATGAATGCTTAAAAAATGTGTAGATAGGTCTTCACCAAGAAGACTCTACCTAGTTTCCCAACCAACATGGATGAAATAGGTTTCATTTAATCTTACTAGACTAACCTTATATCTTATTTAAATCATTTACTTATGTAGTTTTGCTTTAAAGTTGTTTAATTTTCTTGTGATGGACATTTGAAATTTTAAGAAGTCTAACTTAAATTCTCACTTGGCCTCATAGGACATAAAAGTTAAAGTAATGGTTTTAGATGCCTCACAAGATGTTACATTTAATATTACAACCTAAAGAGGATAGGTGTCCACCTTGATATCCTTGATGATGCCTTAACGATTCATCACCCCACACAAGACACTTGGAATAAATCTACAAAACCCATGAGCCATGTGGCATCATCTCAAAATATTGAAAGAGAGTTAGCCACTAGAATTCAAATCCATAAGCTACATGCCAAGATATTGGCCCCTATAATCAATCCCATTTAATCCAAGTCACCATACATCCCAATAAAATCTTGAAACTCATAGATGATGACATGTGTCTCAAGCATGACCATCCAAACTTGAGAAGTATTAAAAAGTGCCATGTGTACCTCCATATCCATTCAAGAATGATGTGTGTTGATGTTGCATCACACCTTATCTAAATCTCATGATATATCTAAGAAGAACACATGGATGCATCTGAGATATTTGATCAAGACTTGATGGTGTACAACTATCTGATGTTCCTTTCATGAGTGAAAAGTGGAAAAAAAACAAAAAAATACTTTCAGAATGATGTGTGTTCTCCTTGGACCCACATAATGATGAAACTTGTCATGCCTATGTTAATTCTATCTAAATATCCACTAGGACACCTCTAAAGGCCTACCAAAATGATGTGTGTCCCCACTAGACTTATGAGAAGATGATGCATGTCATTCCCATGGAGATGAAACCCAAGATCAATAGAATGGCCTTCAAAGTGTTGCATGCCTATCTTGAACCTACATGATGATGACACCTATCATTTTTATGAGGCTACATCCTATGATCAATTAAACCATCTCCAAGAGTGACATGTGGTTCCAATTAAGCCATATATTTGAAACAAAGTTGTTGATAGTTACCTAGAGGTCTTGTAAAGGTGATATCTATCAAAGCAATGCCATAATTGACCATGAGAAATCTACTTGGAAAAGAATAAGCTCTAATTACCTATTAAATCAACATGTGGCACTCTCACAACCAACGAAATTAGGAAGCCCATCTGAGAGCTCTACAAAAATAGAAATATGTCATGTGATATAATACAAATGAATCATTGCACTAAGTTTCATCCCAAGGCTCTAAGAGAAATTAGAAAGTGTCACTTGTCCAATTTTGAGTCAACTAAGTAGCTTAGTCATATTTGGTCCCCATGGGCACCTAGCTGGATCCAAAGTGGCATGACATGTGTCAAAATGTGTAAACCTTTAGTTTCAAATATAAAATTAATGACATATTAAAAGCAAATCAATGCTAAATTTGAATCCTAAATTCAATTAAATGCTAAAAGTAATAGTTTGAGTGTTTTGAATGCAAAGGTGATGAGTTCACCATTAATATGGCATGGGCTTGAATCACTATCAAACCTTGCATTAATCAAATCAATCTACAAAAGGCTACCCAACTTGACTATTTCTACCTGCATTTGCATTCAAAGCCTTAAGTGTTTGATCTCTCTATTATTTGTATTCTCAATTCAACCAAGCTTGAGCTAACTCATAGACTACATTTAGACAACCATTGTTGAAGCTCAAAATTTGTAGATAGATACAAAAGAACATTAGTTATTATCCATGACATTGAAAATATGGCACAAGTGGGACCCTCCACTCTGAGTAAGAACATTGTATTTGAAATTTATGATTTTTTATTTCAATATGTCAATTCGGTCATGTTTAAGGACATAAATTTCATCCTTGAAGCCATAAACTTGGGAGACATGCATTATAACAATGTCTATTACAATATTAAGAGAACTAGGGATCTTGATGAATTTAAAACCATTCCTCATATTATTTATCTTGCTTAAAATATTCTTTTAATCTAATATATCAGCCTTCACAAGGTTGTAACAATACTAGAGATTATACCATGTAATAACTTGGTCTATGGAATCTTTAAGAGGTCAAGATATGAAGATGGATTAATCCAATCAATGAACCAAGGGTTTCCCATTACCTTCATTGCCAGGTTGAGTTTTGAAAAATATTATGACCTACCCCTATCATAGCTAGACTAAAACTAGAGCATCATCAACAAATGGTATGAGGCACATAAGCCAAAGACAGTCATAGCTTCATGGGTAACAAACCCAACTAGAGGGGTTTTCATGGACAACTAAGGGAATATACCCATTTATTAGTTTATAAATGGAGTTAGGATTATCCTTTCCCTACTAAAAATAATATTTGGTAATGCACACATTAGGTATGTAGATATAAAAGCTATCCCACTATTGCAAATAATTTTAAAATATCAGTAGATCCCTTCACTTGGGGATATCATTAGTAGTAACCTGGTATCTACCATACATGATACTTTTTAGAATGGGGATCCATTATATATTATGAGATATTTACTGGACACTATATGTGTAACTTCACAATTAGGGCCAAACACATAGTCTTTGGAGTGAGATGAAGTTGTGTCCCAGACATATTCTACAATGCATACCCACTTCTTCAGCTACCACATCAAGATAATTGTAGAAGATTTCTATCCCTTATTTAAAAATCCATTATTAAATTTGAAATTATAATGGTCCCTATGGAAGTTAGATATATGTTGAGAGAGATGGGTAGCTTTTGGATCTATCCTGACTACATAGTTATTTGGATGGAAGGCACAATGATAGCTCCACTCAGGCTATTGAGGTATGCAGAAATGAAGTTAGCAGAGGAGGAAATGGATTATCAACTCCTTTATGGAGTTGATGGAATATTCAAAAGGAATAAAAATATATCCCACACAAGGATCCTTATAAGCTATGGATAACAAAGATAACTAAATGTCAAGATGTTATAGTGGATACAAGGCATATGGACTCTTACCTATTTCCCAAAGATGACTTTAGGATGTAGGATCCAAACCAATTAATTTCTAAGAAAATATTCAAGTTCAAAAGGGATATGATTATAGGATATTAACACTAAGAGGATGTGCATGAATGGGTTTAAAAGGATGCCATGATTGATGATCTAGTCCTAAGGAATGCATCAAATAAGAATATCAAACTAGAAATGAGGCTTGATAAGGAGAAGAAGAAGGAAGACATAGTAAAGCCTCAACTCCCACTGACTCATGGGAGCATGTTCAATGTAGATTATAAGGAAAATAAGAATAAGAGGATACCATTCATCTCTTTTGAAGTAGACCCTACAAGCTCTGACTGTAAGGCACTCCAAGTGAATAGGACATACTTCTAAGATCTAAGATAAGAGAAACTAGCATCCAACCTAGTCCCTCTTAAGAGCCTACACTTGTTTCCACATCTTTTGAAGAAGCTTTCATAAATAAATTGGACCAATATGGACCTTATGTTGTTGATCTTGAAGGATCCCGATAGGTAATTGAGTTCTTAATAGAGGAACTATAAGCACTAATTTGGATAACTATCAAGAAGGTATACACAAGGAAAAAGTCTCCCAAAGATATCATGAGAGGAGAAGTGCCCCCTTCACCATATTCCCAAACTCATTTAGTAAGTAATACACCTTTTCCTTCCTTCCTATTTATTATTAGATTTACAATTGTTCTTACTTCTGCTATTGTTACCACTCCCATGTTCATATCCCCTACCACTACTTCTTTTGGAGGCACCATTTCCCATTTCATCTCTCATACACCCATAAATATTATACCTCCACTAGGCTCCCAAATCACTAGTGTTATCCAAGATGTGGGTTTTACTCCTTCTCATTCCACAACTACAAGTGAATCCCTCACCCTTGGCTCCTTTGTATTCATAAATCCACTGAGACCCATCCCAAAGTCATTCACCTAGAAGAAACCACTTATCCTCACCATAATAGCCAAAGTGATTGCACCTTACGTTATACCATAATTTTTTATTAACATGGGCCCTAATAAATCAATGTTTGATCCACTCAAGAATTAGACCCAACAAATCTATATATCCCCATCACATCCTTAACTTCCTCTTCTACTTAAGTACTACCATTACAATAACCTATGACATAATCAGCATCTACAACCACCCAAAATTGGGTGAGGGACATGATATAAATAATAAGGCAAGGTAGGACTAAATTAATCCAATATAAAACACAAATTCAGATTATGTTTGACCCCACCATTGACACCATGAAGAGGGTAGTTCAAAGACAAGTGGAGTAGCCATAATCAAGCTTGACTGTGATTAATGAGAGTGAAGAGTCTCTCTTCACCTTTAATATAAAGAAGAAGGCTATCCCTAAAGAGGTACAAGAGTATGTAGAGGACCCTATATCTATAGTTCAAGCACGATAATAATATACTATTGCCTTGATAAAGGGTATGCAATAGGAACCAAAAATACTGGAAGAGCAAACCCATCCCACTATGCTAAAGGGAAATTTATTTTCAATAATTAATTCTATAATTAATGTATTTAACTTATAAAAAGTGATGAAAAATAGGTATGAAGATGGGATCAAGAAAGACAAATAATTCATTAAACTTGACCAAAAGCTTTCCCACTATGACACCAAGTTAGAAAACTTGGCTAGAGTAGCAAGAAGTAATAATTATCATAACCTTAAGGTTCTGTCTCTTGAAGACATTGTTCTTGCACATACTATCCTAATGAATAAGAGGAGGATTTTTAAGACATGTTTATATCAGGTCAAGGATGTAAATACATCCTTTTAAAAAATTGAATTTAAGATTTTGTTGCTGCTAAAGGACTCCATGATCACTAGGGTGACCAAGCCTTATATCACCCTTATGGATGAGCAAGAATTTATAGCATAGATGAAGGTTTTAATTAAAAATTTCCAATAAGATGTGGTCAATTACAAGATGGATATTTAGGTGATAGACATTATTTCATTTACCAATCAAAGGTTGGATAAGGTAAATGCCATTGAGGAGGCACTAAGGCCAATACTCACAGAGCATGGCAAGATCATCTAGGACATACTTGATCTATTTAGGTCCATGATCTTAGAATTTGCTCAAATTGACCAAGATTACTAGGCCTGTGCATAGGTATGGACCAAAGAATTATAAAAAAATAAGTAGAAGTAGTAACAACAATAATAGTAAGCATTGTAATAGCCACCTCTAGGCCCTTAGGATATTTTGTTTTAACTTATAAAATCAAATGTAGAATATTCTATCATTATGAAGCATTTTAAGCCATTTGGTTGTATATTAATCATCTTTTTAGGCCCAATTGAACATGTCTTAGGAAATTTTAAGCCTATAAATAGTGTTCTTCCCCTCATTTTTAAAACATAAGACAATTGTTATAAGAATTAATACAAAGAGCTAAAGAATTTGAGTCTTTTTGTAGTGTTATTTTGTGTGTGTTCTATGATTTATAAATTATCACATTATTAGATGAATAATATTTTCCTTTCTATAAGTTAACTTGGCAATTACATTTCATATATACATCTGTTAGTTTGAGCTTAATGCTAGCCTGACAAATTTGATAGTATGATTGCATTATTTCCTTCTCATTGGCATCTAAATGTGCCATGTAATTTACTATATTTGAGTAATTTTATGCAAAATATGTTGTTAGATATGTGTATTTTACTTCTTCTAAAGTTTCAACTACATTTATTTAGCTTTAAACTTTATGCTAGAGTTGATATATTCTATTTTATATGTTTTACCTTAGGTACTAAAGTAATTGATATGTTTAGTCATCTTAAGCACATCTTTTTTTTCTCCCTACCCTAGTCACTCCAAGATCCATTCACAAATCACTATAATTTAGTTAATATGTATATACAAACTCTTCTTTTTAGTTTAGGTACTAATTGTAAAATATTAAGATAATTCATAAAGATTAGCAAGAAAAGTGTCACTACATAAACATTTATTATCCCTACAACATGGTCTACTTGTAGACTTTCAAAGTGGTGATGATATCTTTACTATTTATGTTATTCCAAACAATATTGGTATAAACAACTCAAGACCCTAGTCATTCTAGGACTTAAAATTTATTTTCTTACTTTCCCCTTGTTACCTAGTGACATATTGAGAATAATGCATGTATCAACTAGAGACACTAGATAAAATGAGTTTTTTTGGGCTCAATGACAATATACCACACAATTTTAAATCACTTAGCCCAAACCCATGACTCGAATAGATATTTTATCTAAGTTTTAGCATTTCATCTAGATTGTGTTGAGGGGCTAGCAAATTATAACCCAATGAAGGAGAATATTGAGTGAAAGGAGTGGGCATAGGAGATGTTAATATTTACACCAAGGAACAAGTGATTTGACCCTTATCTTATGTAAATTATCATTAGTTATAGAGCCTTAAATTTATTATATATCATTTTCATCTAAATTATTTAAATGAAATTTGGTCTAAATTTGCTACCAAGTGAGTCATGACTGATTCACCTTTTATAAAAGGTCAACTATATTTTTCACACCTTTCCTAATAAATCTTAATCCTATAACCCAAGGGACTAAGTCAAAGGAATAGTATGAAAATTTAAGCAAGGTGACAACCAAAGAGAATGGGAATTAATGGAGATTACATTCTTGAAACCCTCACCTATCTAATTAAGATGGGGTTTAATATTCTCCCATGCCTTCCATAAAATTTGCACAAAAAAAGTACCCTTAATATTAACTGGCACTAGGATGATAAGAATGGATGTAATTCCTGGTACTTACCAAGCCTTACTATCACATAGGATCCCCTATTAAATATAATGGCAAAGAATAATCTTTCAGGTTTCATCAACAATAAGACCCCTAAAAATCCATTTAACACTAAGAGTAAGGCCTTGAATTTTTATATCCAAAAGTCCCAGACTATCTAATTCCTTAGGTTGACAACATATGTTCTAGGAAACTCTATGAAATCCCTTATGACCTTCAAAATTATCCCATAGAAAATCTCTTAGGAGTTTTTCTATTTTATTGTAACATTAGAAGGGGCCCAAGAGGAAGAGTAATAAACATGCATAGTTACCAAAACCTTGGAAAAAATATGAAAATTTATAGCCAAAGACTAAGGCTTTATGATCTAGAAAAAAAATTTATCAACCCTCTATACCACATAAGACCATAAATTAGAGGGAGAATCCCAAAAATAAAAAGGGATGCCAATGAATTTAAACTAAACCCCTAGAATAAGCCATTGCCACTGATATGCCTCCAGCCAAGGAGGTTTGGGACCTAAGGATTGATGGTAACATTAAGTCTTTCTCCATTTGATAGATGAGCTTGATTCCAAATAAAAAATATGGAGGCATTCAATGTCATTAATAATTGATTCTTATACCTCTTAAAGAGTAAGAAATGAATGATCTGCAAAATGACCATTCAACAACTATCGGTTAGATTGAGGGAGGGAAATAACTTTCACCAAATCCTTATCAGTGTAATTAGCAAACAAGTAGCAAAAACCATCTAGTTATAGCACATATAATGAAGGATATAAAGGACATCCTTATAGAATAGAACAATTAAGTTTAAACTAAGTAGATTGAGTGTTGTTGATTATAATACATGTCCAGACATCCTAAAAGAGTACATTGACCATGTGAACAATATTGGGGCCATATCCAAGGGCCTATAGAATGGATAGAATAAAGGTCCACTCAATATGGTCATAAGCATTTTTAAAATCAATTTTAATAAGAATAATTTCCATATACTTCTTTAAACTCTGATCTTAATCATGCACTATAACAAGAGGAAAATAAGGATGCATTATCTCATTTTTGTAACATTGAACTTAAATAAAAATTACAATATAACCATGCATATATGATTTAAACTTATAAGCTCATGATTTTTTGACTTTTAATAATTTGTATACTTATGATAATACTTCTTATAACATTAAAAATGTAGACATTTCCTTTTGTAAAGATTATCCATTTAACACACATAGTTTTCTAAAGTAATTCATATCATTAGATGCTAAAAAATGCAAGGGCATAGATCATACATGACAAATAATGCTATTAGTAAAAAATATTATGATTTTCCTCTCTTTATCCAAAAACTATAAATGATGAACATGAGTGTTATTATTCTCTATCTGGTATTGAAATTCAATATCAAAATGTTTCTCCTTATCCTATAAATAAACATGAACATATCTCTTTACATGAAGATTCTATTGAAGATCAAAGTGATGAAATTTTTAATATTAATGTGATGATAATTCCATGTTAATAAATGATTCATAATCATGTAATGATGTATTCATATAATTTAATCTTAGGTAATATAATGACAATCATGTTGAATCTATTTTACCTATGTTTAAATTAGATAGTAAGTTAACATCAATGAATGAATTTATCCAAATCACTACCATTCTTACTATCCATATCATTTACATTATGTAATGTATGGATTCACTCCAAAAACAAAACCAATATTTATTTTTCAAGGTTACATCACCTGAGGAAAATCTTTCACAAATTAATATTAGTAAGCATGGAAATAAATAAGTTCATAACAATAAAGTTAAACATGAGTCAATTAATCATAAGACACACAAAAAGGAAATTAAAAATGTGGTCACATATAATAAATTTGAACCAAGTATATTACCTTCTAAGAAAAAATATCCATTCAAGGTTTCAAAGTAAAGTAATGAATCAAGAGACATGGATAATAATGCTAATGTTACCACAAATGCACATACTACAGCTAAGAGTTAACCACTCTAGTTTTATAGTTTTAGAGATCAACCAAATACTATTTTGGACACATCACTTGACAAAAATTTAATAAAATTACGTCTTAATTAATATCACCCCCATCATTACCTTGAATGAGTGAAGGAAAAACCATTTTTTAACTATCACTATATTAATTCACATAATGATGACCATTGTTATGAATTGTGATAAAATACTACAAAAAATTCAAATACAAGAAGTTTTACATTTGGAAAATTTTCCACTTGGTCAACAAGGTCCACTTATCCATATCCTTATAATACTCATATAAAAAATACTAAGATATCCCAAGATACTCTTGTAAAGTAGCTAATTATTTATCAAGCTTCTAAGGAAGTTGTTTCTAGGAGTTTTTTAACCCTAAAAATATTCTATATTGGGGTTATCTGGGGTTAGGTGGGATATATATAGCCTAAGGTAAAAAGGTGATAAATTATCCCTATATCAGGTTAAGTAGATGATAAAATCATATATAACATATGTTGAATTCATTAAATGAATATAGGCTAAAAATAGTAAGTAAAACTATTCTCGATATGGAAATGACAAAGAAGTAATGTACTTATCTAGTTTTGATGCTGACATAGTTTTGGACATATAACATGTATAATTTAGACTAGAAAAGGGTTCTAGAGTAGTCACCAAATTATATATTAAGTGCTTCTAGAGCCACAAACACTAGCATCATCCTTGGATGGTTGCATCAATGTTACTATCTGAACTTGACATAGGTGTCATGTATAGAATACCTATTGGAAAAGGATGCAACCACTTAAATTATTCTAGGTGTGTCTTCACCTTCACTCTAGTGCATTCATATATGGGTCATAGACTATTTCTCCTCATGATATTCTAAAACCCTAGTTTTGTTTTAAGTTATCATTGATGTCAAAGGAAGCATAAGAAGGTGGATATGGTCATTGGTCATTGATGAAGGATGATGTCATGAAGTGATAAAAAGGCTTGAGCATGGGATATCAAGTTTGGTGTAATAAAGAGAATGATGTCTCTAGGAGATGAATGCAAAAAGGCATAATATGATGTATAAGGACATTTGAACATGTATTTGAGGCATTTAATCACCCATGTATGTTTCATATTATGACTAAAGAGGTAACACTTATAGGTCTAATATGTAAACTAACTAGTCTTATACTCTCTCTAATCTAAGGGTTATAAGATGTTAAAAATACCTATGAAGGATGAATCATGGTGGTATATCATATGTTAAGGTGTTTGAACATATGAATCAGGTGGAAATTACATCTATAGTAGCAATAAAGTTAGTTATTGAGGCTTAGTCCTTTTATGAGAGACATAGTGTGAAGGCATAAGCTTGGTATCTTGCTAAGATGAGGAGTATGAGACTTGGGAGTTGATGGTTGGAAGTTTTTAATCTTGGTATAAATGTATTTTACATGTGTATGACTTGATGATATAATTATAAGAGGTTCCCAAGTGTGTTTAAGGGTCAAAATGTGACTGGTATTTCAAGGCCTAACATGTATAGAGACCTAGTGTGGCCAATTAAAGGGTAAATTTGACTTTCCAAGGTAAAATAAAACATGTGATCATGTATTAAGGTTTTATAGGTTTTTTAAAATGTTTTTACCAAGTTCCAGGTCTTGAGGATAAATAAAATGCATGAAATTATGTTTTGAAGTCTCTCAAGCTCATAAAATAAGTTTTCCAAACTTGAGAAGGAAGTTTAGATGCTCACTAGCACATCTAAACTTTGCATGGTGTCTTTATCCTTTTATTATATATTTTAAATGGTATTTTATTAAATTTATATTCATTATTTTTGCATTTGAGGGGCAATACTATATGAATAATCACTAACACTAGAATTGGTCTAAAACCCTCTCAAAACCATCACAATAACCCGATTGGAGAGATATTGATAAAAATAGAACAAAATGGATTGGTATGGAAATTTTTATGTTTTTATAATATATAATACTCATCCAATAATTTCCAAGTGGTAATGGTTTATCATGGTAGAGATTAGAAGCTATAAAAAAGGTTTGTTTTTGATGAATTTGATACTATAGACATAATTGACCAAATCAATGCATGCAAGTGGATGGAGGTTGAAACTCAAGTATAATTATTTATTTCCATTTTTTTATTTTAAAAATTTATATAATATGTTTTTATTTTATTTTGGTCACCCAAGTTCACCTATTGTTAAAATGGCTAATAGTGAAGACAATGAAGAAAAACCAATCTAAGTGAGAAAGAGATTAGGGATTGGTTTCAAATGATTGAATATAATTATTTAGGGTATTTTTTTAATACCTATTACTATTTTAATTTTCTTTATATTATTTATATTTCATTTCAAATGGTGAAAATAGTGTTCTCAAAGTAATCGGTCTGTGTGAGTGAAGACAGTGAAAGACTGAGTTCCAAATATTAGTATATATATTCCACATTTTCTAATTGACATCAATATATTTTTTATAGTTTATATAAGGATTTATTATGATTATTAAAATCTATTTTTATTTTAATTGAATGTACCTATAGGTATTCTAAGTCATGTTCACCATGACCGGTTCTTAAAGCAAGAATGACTATTCTAGGTGTGTTAGGAGAAGTAAAGTGTTTGAGACTATATGACAAGATTAATTGTATATAATGAATATTTTTATGTTTTTTTAGATATATTTTATATTTAATTATATATTTAAGGTTTTTAATCACCTTAATAGGTTGAGATATGAAATCCAAAATGGCTTGTTAGATTGTGCGAGGACTGTGAGAAAGAAGCTTGAGAGATTGGTTTGTAGGACCAATGGGTATTAATAAGAGTTTGAGATATAAATATTAAATTATGTCATAGATAACATATATGAGATATTAATGTGAATTATATTTATTTTAATCACTCTTACAAATTTTAAATATAAACTTTTACATGACTGTGTTGATAAGCATGTTGACAATTTTGAGTAGTCATTTTACAGAGGTGAGTTTGGAGTGTTTTAATAAAATTTGAAGGATATATTAGTTATTAAGATTTTATATAAGTATATTAGGTCCATATTAAAGTTTTTTTATTCATGATATGTGCATATTCATATGTTGGTGATCAAATGTTATTGACTGTATTCTGGCAGTATTTGACCATTCTAAGTGGTCATGTTGCAAGAGTTGGTTTGAGACTTATTGGCCTATTTTGTGATGTATAATGGACATGGTGATGTTTTTTAGGTAATTAAATATATATTAATTTTATTTTTTAATATTTTTAATTTGAAAATTTTAACTTATGCTTTAGTTGTGTGAGGTAAACTTTTCCTATGTATGAATGCCTAATGACGAGAAGGCCTAATGGCATGGTTCAAATGGTGAATTTGACTTATAGGTGGTATGGACCTATGTATATTATATAAGGTGTATATTATAGTATTATTAAAATAATTTCTCAAATTTTTGAAAAATAATTTTTTTTCAAGGGCTTAGAGTGTAATGTGTGCCTTAGAGAAGGCGTAATTCTTTTAGGTCTTTATTAAGCCTAATAGGGTTTTGGTCCTTAAAGGTAATGAAATACATTTTGGATGATTATATATTATTTTAAAAGTGTTTTATAACATATTATAAGTATATTTTAATAATTTAAATCATCTTTGACAACCAATATGGGTGAAAGTAAGTGTTTAGTATATAAGTAAGGCTTAATTGGCCTATTTGAGCTAGTTAGATAAGTGAAGACACAAGGGAAGGAAAGAGGTCATTTGAAGGAGAATTATTAGGTAATTTAAGAAAATAAAAATATTAATATAAACCATGATGAACATATAACATATCTTCTTTAGGTGGATGGTAAGGTCAATGGACATAATGAGCCTAGAAGAGGAATGTTGAGTGAGTTAGCCTAGAAGGTTGTTTGAGAGGGGTAAAAGGTTGAAGTGACCTGAATGATGTTAGAGAAAATTATTATATTAATTATAATTGTGGTATATTTTTATTAAAAATATTTTATTTTATGATATATAATATATAATAGTTGAATAAGATATCACCATCGGTTGAAAGAGAAATAAGATGTCTTAAGGTGATTGAGCTTGCCTTGGCTAGGTTGGTGCTTGGTCAAGAAGGAGTTGGAGATGCCTTGTAGGTTGGATATTTAATAATTTTACTTGAGGTGGATGGGTTGGTTCAAACTCACTTATGGTTTTGGATCCTCCTTATAAGTTAGAGCTTGCTAAAGGACTATTTGGGTTGGTGCTTGACTACTGAGGGGTTGGTGTTCCTTATCGAGTTGGTACCTCACTAAATGTTGTTTCATTACTTATAGGATAGTATTAAAAGTGGTGTTACATTGTATTTTATCCCAATTTAGGCTTTAAAAAATATATATGGCATTCATGTGTTTATGTCTTACTTCTTGCTTATGTGATTACTCTTTTATGCACTGCCATATCTCTATGCTAGTTAGAATGATTAACAAATGATGAATGAAATTGTTTGCACACTAGTTCATCCCCTCTCAGTGGTTGTGCTTACAAAAATTGGTTTTAGAGGTCATTTGGATGAGATTTGATATCCTACAAGTGATCTTAATAATCATAAAGTATGATGAGGATAATGTTCATTTAGTTTGTAGTGATGGTCTATCAAAGAATGATGGTACTAGAAGAGTTGTCTAAAGATAATAAGGATGTCAAGATGAGGATTGATCAATAATTAAACCAATATTAGTTATTTTTTAATGTAGGACATCATTCAAAGTTTAAATAATGTCAAAGGTACAATTTGGCAGCTCAAAAGGACTATGTAGAAAAAAGTCAAAGATCAAACCCAAGATTGACAATCTAGAAAGAATTTGAAGAAATGTTGAGAGAAAGGTATAGGTCAAGGCATCAAGGTGTCTTTTATAATATTTCTTTAGGCCTTATAGATAAGGTATGTTTTTACCTTGTGTTTCCATCAAGATGCTATGAGTTGATCATCAAGTTAGAGGAGTTGAGTTGAGTCTATGAAGATGTCATAGATGAGAAGAGGCTTGTTAGAAGCCTAAGTATGTTGATGAGACTTGTGTGAGGTTTGTTTGATCATTAATTAGATATAAATGTTTGAAATTATATATCCTTTATTTTATTTGTATGGTAGTTAATCATATATGCATTCAGGTATTAAGAGCCAATGAAGGAGTTCTTTTGAATCATAAGTGCACATGCTGTTGAAAAAACTAAGAAGATGACATTATCATATGAAAATGATCAATGGTGGACATGGAAAGTTTGGATCTTGTTGAAACAATTTGAAACATATAAATTAACTTACATGAATAAGGTTTTCAAGACTCCATGGATAGTGAAACCATGAAAAAATAATGAGTGTAAGATGGTTGTAGGATTGGTTGGTTTTGAGTCCTTACCATAAGAAGTTAAGTGATCTTGGTAAATGATAAGGTGAAACTAGTATCTTGTGATTCATATAGATATTCTTAATAATATTTATCATGAATGATTTACATAAGTCTATAATAGAGAATGAGGTTACATAGGCCTATCTAGTTGTTTGCCAGATAGAAGTTGTTATGAGATAGTATGAGCTAAAATGGGTTGAGAAACATAAGAAGAATAAACTATTGCATGAATAATCCTTTTGATATGACACATGGATAATGAATATATCATGTGTTTATATTACTAATATTGTTCTTTGGAATAATTCTATTATTTTTGGATAGGCCTAGTGTGTGTAGGTCTCTATAAGATTAAATTGAAGATGACGCTTTGTCAACATTAGGAGTTCCTTCTTCAGGTTTTATCATATATCCAACAAGAAGATTGATGCTTATGAATATATATACCAATGATGGTTTTGTCTAACATGAAAGGAGATCATGGTATTAGGAGGAGCTTGTTGGATTTGTGAATAAGAAGTTGTCTACTTCAGTAGATATAAGCCTAAGGTGAGGTAAGTTTATATTTGGATTGGTCAAAAGGAGATCAGTAGTATGTACATAATTTGAGGACATAAGAGGAGATTTTGACCTTATTTTAAGTATGATTCAAGTAAACATATGGTGTTTTCATGTGTTAAAAGTTAGATAAGGGAAAATTTTGAGGATCTATGAGTAATAAAAAAAGAGATTTAAGGTACATGTTTTCTTGTCAAAGCCTAGGGATTATGATGAGCATGAAGTTAAGGGAAGTTCATGTGTTTCTTTAAGATATATCTAAACATGTAGTCATCAAGAATAGGTCCAAGGATCAGGTAGAAAGGTATAAAGAGATTAATGGACTTAGTTAAGATCAAGAGAAAATGATGAGCTACAAGGAAGGTTTGTGAAGTTATGACAATCATATGTCAAGATGATGAGAAATAGGTTAAGGTGAGAAATAGAGTCTTAATTACTCTAAATTTAAGAATTTGATCAAGTTTTATTTAGTATCATTATTTAATTTTGAATGAATATACAAGGTGGTATCTATAGAGACCCTTTGTTATTAATGTCAAAGTGGGAGAGAGATCAGGTTGATGGAGAAGTTATTTAGATTAGTTCTTTTGTGGTTTTCCATCAATATAATTTACCATCAATGATAAAGGGGGAGATTCTTTCAAGTTTTAATTAATGTCATGTAAATTATCACTATAATTGATGTAAAATTAAGCATGAGAAGGTGGCTATTATCATTGGTCCTTGATGAATGATGATCTCATGAAGTGATAAGAAGGATTGAGCATGGGATATCAAGTTTGGTGAAAGAAAGAGCATGATGGCTCTAGGAGATGAATGCACAGAGGTATAAGAGGATGTTTTAGGATATTTAAAAATGTATTTGAGGCATTAAATCACATATGTATGTTTCATAATATGACTATAGAGGTAAGACATATAGGTCTAATATGCAATCTAATTAGTCTTAGTCTTTGTCTGATATAACTAAGGGTCCTAATATGTTAAAAATACCTATGAAAGATTAATAGTGGTGGTATATCATATGAGAAGGTGTTTTAAAATGTGAATGAGATGGAAAATACATCTATAGTGGTAGGAAGGTCAGATATTGAGGTTTAATCCTTGCATGAGAGACCTAGTGTGAAGGCACATGCTTGGTAGCTTGTTAATATGAGGAGTATAAGACTTGGGGGCTGATGGTTGTTATATTTTAATATTTTTATGAAGTATTTTAAATATGTATGACTTGTTGAAAGAAGTATAGGAGGTTCCCAAGTGTGTTCAATGGTCAAATGTGAGTGGTAGTTCTAGACCTAACATGCATGGAGACCTAATTTAGCCAAATGAAGGTAAAGTTGAGTTTCTAATGTAAAAAATCATATATGATCATGGATTAAGGTTTGATAGGTTGTTTAAAATTTTTTTATGAATTTTTAGGTCCCGAGGAGAAAGAAAATGCATGAAATGATGTTTGTAAGTCTCTCAAGCTCATAAAATGAGGTTTCTAGACTTGAGAAGGAAGTTTAGATGCTTATTGGCATGCATAAAATTTGGATGGTGTTATAATAATTTTATGAGATATGCGGAATGGTAATAGATTACATCTCAAATAATTAGTTTATCAATACTATATGAATTATTGCTAACACCAGAACTGGTCTAAAACCCTCTCAAAATCCTCACAATGATCTGATAAGAAAGATATTACTAGAAATGGCATAGAATCAATTGTTAAGGTAATTTTGATGTTTTTATAATATATAATACTCCTTTAATAATCTCTAGGTGGTAGTGTTTTGGCTGGGTAGAGAGTAGAAGCTATAAAAGGCTTATTTCTAAAGAATTTGATGTTATAGGTAGAGTTAACCAATTACACACATGCAAGTAGATGGAGGTTATGAGTTTATGTAAATTGTGTTATTTTTAAAATTTATATAATTTTTTTAACCATTTTTTCACCCAAGTTGACCTATCACTAAAATGGCTAATAGTGAAGACATTGAAAAAAAAATAGTCTAAGTGAGAAAGAGATTAGGGATTAGTTTTAGATGATTAGGGATGAATCTAATTATTTTGTATATTTTTTAAATAAATATTACTCATATAATTTTTTTTATATTCTTTTAAGTTTATTTTAAATGTGAAAATAGTGCTCTCAAAGTAACCTACCTGTGTGAGTGAAGACAATGAAAGAGTGATTTTCAAAGATTAGTATATATATTCCACATTTTCTATTTGAAATATATATATATATATATATATATATATATATGCATGTATATATATATTTGTGTTTTGAGTTGATATACGTATGTATTAGGATGATAAAAATGTATTTTAATTTTAATTAAATGTCTTTAGGTATTCTAAGTCATGTTCACCATGACTGGTTCTTAAAGCAAGAATGACTGTTCTAGGTGTGCTAGGAGAAGTGAAGTGATTGAGACTATACAAGATTCATTGTATATAATGAAAATTTTAATGTTTTTTAAACACATTTTATATTTAATTATCTATGTAATTTTGTTAATCACCTTAAAATGTTGAGATATGAAAGCCAAAATGGCTTGTCAGACTATGTGAGGGCCGTAAGAAAGAAGCTTGATAGATTGGTCTATAAGACTAATGGGTGTCAATAACAATTTGAGATATAAATATTTTATGATGATATATATACCAAATATGAGATATTAATTTTCATTATATGTCTTGTAATCAATCTTACAAATTTTAAGGGATAAATGTTTACATGATTGTGTTGACAAACCTATTGATAGTTTTGAGTAGTCATCTTATAGAGCTGAGTTCAAAGTGTTTTGCTCAAAGATGAATGATATATTTTTAATGATGATGCTATATAATTATTTTAAGTCCATATTAATGTGTTTTTATTAATTATAATTTCATATGTAGATATTGGTCATCAAATGTTGTTGACTATATTTTGGTAGTGTTTGACCATTCTGAGTGGTCTTGTTGCAAGAGTTGGTTTGAGGTCTATTAGCCTATTTTGTGATATATAATGGGCATGGTGATGTTTTTAAGGTCATGAAATATATATTAATGTTATTTTTTCATATTTTTTACTTTTAAAATTTTAATTTATGCTTCAATTGTGTGAGGTAGACTTTTCTTATGTATGAGGGCCTAATGGCGAGAAGATGTAATGGCATGGTTCAAATGGCAAATTTGACTTAAAGTTGGTATGGAAATATGTATATGGTATAAGGGGTATATTTTAGGTTTATTATAATTTTTTCATGCATTTGTGAAATCTCAAATTGTTTCAAGTGGTCAGAGTGTAACGTGTGCCTTAGAGAAGGCCTAATTCTTTTAGGTCTTTATTAGGCCTAATAGGGTTTTGGTCCTTAAAGGTAATGAACGAATTGTGGGATGATTATTTCATATGTGAATTTTTTTTTATGACCTACTAAAATTATAATTAAAGTTTTTAAAGGATCTTGGCCAACCAATATGGGTGAAATCAAGTGTTGAGTATATAAACAAGGTCTACTTGGCCTATTTGAGCTAGTTAGATAAGTGAAGACACAAACAAAAGAAATAGGTAATTTGAAGTAGTGGTAGTAGGTAATTTAGGACCATTAAAATAATAAGATAAAACATGATGAACATCTAACATATCTTCTATAGGTGGATGATAAGGTCAATAGACGTAATGAGCCTAAAAGAGTCATGTTGAGCAAGTGAGCCTAGAAGGTTGTTTGAGAGTGGTAAAATGTTGAAGTGATTTTAATGATGTGAGAGATAATAAATATATTAATGATAAGTGTGATCCAATTTTATGATATAGAGAGTATTTTAGGATAGATAAGATAGAAGAGCTAAAGAAGATATCACCATAAATTGAGAGAGAAACAAGGTGTCTTGAGGTGATTAAGCTTACCTTGGCTAGGTTGATGCTTGATAAAAAAGTAGTTGGATATTAATTTTAGGTTGGAGCTTAAAAAAATTTCCTTGAGGTTTATGGGTTGCTTCCAAGTCACTTATTGCTTTGGATCCTCCTTACAAATTAGAGCTTGTTAAAGGGATACTTGGGTTGGTGCTTGACTAGTGAGGGGTTGGTGCCTCACTAAATATTATTTCTTTTCTTATATAACAATATTACAATTGGTGTGATAATGGGTTTTATCCCTCTTAGGTTTTCCCAAATAGATTTGGTGTTCATGTGTTGATGTCTTACTTATTTCTTATGTGATTCCTCTTCTAGGTATTATTATATCTCTATGCTAGTTAGAATGGTTAGTGAATGATGAATAGAATTGAATGAAATTATTTACACATTGATTCAACCACCCATCTCAATGGTTATAATTACAACAAGTTATTCATCTTCATATCAAACTTGGGGAAAATGGGCTAGTGGGCATATGGTGTCGAGTTGATGCCAAAGACCGTTATGTTAGTGAGTGTTGTCTACATATCCAATACTCTAAAGATGGCCTCAAACTAATGTAGTTCTCCCCTATGTGTTAGATTGTGTGTGAATCATGTAATATGTGATAAGAAATTACAATAATGACCTATATTGTATCTTGGAAAATATAGATATTAGGCTAATCCT
>JARHVA010001442.1:2335000-2362500 GCA_037957365.1 Torreya grandis
TTGATAGAGAAAATTATAAATATCACTGTATCATTCTGTGTTTATAGTATTATGAGTAATAGTGAGAATAGACAAAATATTAATTTTATTAGTAGAAATGGAAGGATATCATAACTATCATATGGTAAAGTCTATATGATCATAATTAATATAAAAAACCACCAAGGAGCTTTCACTTGCCATGACATATACATGGTTTTTATCTTTATGTGGACTACTATAATTAAAAAATGTATCAAATGTCTCTGTGAGTTTATCTACCATTTGTTTATATGGAAAAAATGCTCTTCTTTGGTTTGGTAATTATTGATAAATTTATTAACAACCAATTGGTAATCACAAAAAATTTATATGTATCTTATATGAAACTTATGTGCTTGTGGATAATCCAATGATCAAGGCCTCATATTCAACTATATTTTTGGTGTAAGAAAAGGCTAATCTATAAGAGAAATGCATGCATTCACCCTTAGGAGTAAAAAATAAAATACTAAAACCCACCTCTACTTTACATCTTGATCCATCAAATAACATTTTCCATGAATTATAAGATATATTATATGCCTCAAACTCATCATGACAATATTAAGTGAGTGGAAAAGAATTTGGTAAGGGAGATGAAACTAATTAGTCAACTATGACTTGACATTTTATTAACTTTTGGGCTACAAATTTCAAATCAAACTTTGTAATCTACATCACCCATTTTGTGATGGGGCTAGTTAGGTGCATTTTATTCATAAAGAACCTTAACAGATCCTTTTTAATTATAACATGAACCTCATTATTGAGAAAATAATGTCTTACCTTTTGAGTAGAAAAAACTAAGGATAAACATAGTTTTTACATTATTTTATATTTGCATTCATAATTGACTAGTCGAAGATTGATATAATAGATTGGACACTCTTTTTGATTATCATCAAATTGTGCTAAGAAGACCCTAATGGCTTCTTGGGTGGATGATATGTATAGAAGTAGTCTATTTGGAATAATAAGCACAAGTACTAGTGGGTTTAATAAATATGATTTAATTTTATCAAAACATTGTTGACACACATCATCCCATAAATTTTTTGTCTTTTTATCAAATACATGCAAGTAATTATTTTATTATCCAACTGAGAAATGAAACATTGAATAACTTGAATTCAATCCTGTAAAAATTGAAACTATTTTAGATTGATTAGTGTTGAAATTTATACAATGGATTTTATCTTTTCAGATCAAACTCAATAGCTCACCAATAAATAATTCATCCTATGATATGTCCTTAAGATACCCAAAACACATAATTTTTTGTATTTAATCAAATATTAAACTTTTGAAAGCACTTAATTTTTTTTTGTAAATTAGTATCATAGTACTAGAAATGTTTGGACTTTATGAGTAAATCATAAAAATAATCCTAAACATTTTTGTGTATAAAATCATGAAATATATGAGTGATGACCCTTTGATATATAACTCATACATTTTTTAATCTAAAAGGCATGATTGTATATAAAAATGTACTACAAGAAATGCTAAATGTGGTCTTTACTTGATCTATAAGGTGAATTTTGATTTGATTATATCTTGTGAATCCATATATAAATTAAAATGTCTCATATCCAACTATATAATCTACAATCATGTAAATATTAGGTAATGGAAAATCATATTTAAGACAAACTTTTTATAAATTATAGTAATTAGTGAAACAATGAATGTTACCATTGGGTTTTGTAATAGGAATAATGTTGGACACCATTTGAAATGTGAAATGGATCTTATAAATCTAGTGTCTAAGAGATTTTTAATTTTATCTTTATCAATAACAATAATTTATGATGCATTTTATGAATTTTTTATTTCACCAATTTTGGATTTGGGTACACTAATATGTTATGCATTACTATCAATGGATCAATCTCAGGCATATCTAAATAATCCCAAGTAAAGAGTTCAAGAAAATCATGCAAGACCTGTCGATAGGTCTCTCCATCATCTTCCATAATTACCATAAGTAAAACTAGTCAAGGGTCGCTATCCATTCCAAAGATATATTTGATTGTTTATTCATTCAATAAAGTAGATCTCTCCATGATAAATGGTGTTGTAGGAATAGTGTTTTATTTGTCATGTTATACATTGGTATCATCACTCTCACTGAAGTAAGCATAAATAGAGGTGGAACAAGAAAACCTATTGTTATGATGGAGGGAAGGGAGATGTTCATATTCCCCTAAGTACTCTAGTAATGATTCATCATTGGAAAACTTATCTAGTGTCAAATTTTTTGGGAAATTACCCTCATCGATTAGATGATGGTTGACCAATTGGAGTTCAGTTGTAGATGTATGCATACATTCTATTTTGGCCTTTTTAAAACAAATTATATTGTGAGAGATATGCTTGTGTCTTTTAGATTTTTATAAAAAAACCCAAACCTTGATATTTTATATTATTTTTAGGATCAATGGGATGAGATATACCTTTCTCATTTTTATCCAAACCTTATCCCTTATATCCATATTTGAGTAAATATCGAGAACCAAAATCAATATTATAGAATTTTTGGTGTAACATTATTGGGCTGTTGGACCATTGTACAATGTTTTAATGGAATATTATCCATTAGATATGTGTAATTAGATCCCTAATGACTAAATTTTAAGATTGTGTGCAATTTATAGGTAAGTACACATATAAGGACATTTTAAGAAAATGTTATAGTTCAAATCATTTGGCATAACTTGACATAAAATGGGTAATGTAGCGGGACCCATAATAATATTCAATATTATTTATCCCAATTTTCATCATGAAATATTATCAAATTCCTTTATGCTCATATTATCTAGTTCTAAATCTGAAGGTCCAATGTAAATTAAGGAGATAAAGTATATGTTTAAAATGTTAAGCACTAAACTAATGTCCACAAGAACTCATTTTACCATTTTGTTGTAAATGCCCACCTAGATGTATAGTGGTAAATAGGTATTTATAAGATGTTGAGGCAATAAATCCTCATTTTCAAAGGATATATTATTCTCAATCCATTTGATGTAGTTTAATACATATGCCACATATGGTGGTTTAACATTACAAAGGAGTATGATCATACATAATACATCCAAAAGGACATCTTTATAATGGGATGAATGGTATATCAAGTCCTAGAGTGACATTTTGGTATTAATATCCTTGGAATAGGTAATAAGATGACATAATGAGTATTATTATTTCATAAACTCCCTTTCACACATTGTAGTGGTAGGTAAAATCTCATTGTAAACATTGGAATAAGGAGTACGCAAGAATGTAGGTTTTGAAACCCATATAGATCAAACTGATTTAATTAGGTATGAGATGTAATAAGTAATAAATACTATAAGGTACTAGCCATGAAATAATTAATAGAGATATCCATAGATAACATGATTTCAAAATTATATCATTCCTGGATCAATAATGGAAAAAATTAGAAAACCATAATTTACCTAGGGTTTGGAGTTCAAAGATAGGGTTCACCAAATGTTTAACCCTAAAAATATTTTATATTGGGGTTATATACTGTTAAAGGGGATATATATAGCCTAAGGTACAAGGGTGATAAATTATCTCTATAAAAAGCTAATTAGATTCTAAAATCGTACATAACATATGTTAAATTCATTAAATTGAGATAGGCTAAAAATAGTAAGTACAACTACACAGATATAGAAATGACAAATAAATAAAGTACTTAGTTCTATTGCTAACATGGTTTTAGATATAGAAAAATTAGGAAGTATAATAGAATAGAATTCTAGAATAATCACCAAATTTTGTATTAATTGCCTCTAGAGCTACGAACACTAACATTAACCTTGGATAGTTGCATCGATGTTATTATCTAAACCTAATGTAGGTTTACTATATAAAATAACTACTATAAAATGATGTGGCCACTTAGATGCTTATAGGTTTATCTTTGCCTTTACTCTTTTGCATTTATATCTAGGTCATGGAGTATTGTTCATCATGAAATTATAAAACCCTAGTTCTTCATCTTCATAGTGACCTTGGAGAAAAATAGGTTAGTGGCTACATGGTGTCGAGCTGACCCTAAAGACCCCTCTATCAATGAACACTGCCTACATAGCTAGTAATCTTAAGAGGACATTAGATTGATGTAGTTCTCCCCTATGTGTTGACATTTGTGTGAATCATGAAATATGTGATAAGTAAAAAAATGACCTAATTTGTAACTTGATAAGTATAAATCTTGGTCTGCTTATTCAATAATTCAAACCTGTATATATGTTGTCCCTATGATCTATATGGAAATAAGAGAAAATAGGGAATATTTTATCAATTGAATGATTTTTATATATTACCTTGGTCTCTTTTAGTATTTTATAGGTGATAAATGAATGAGGGTTGATACTATATTTATATCAATCCCTTTAGAGAAGTAACTTGCATTAAATCACTTAGGCTAATCATTAAGATATGTTTCATTTGAAAATTTGATGAATTTAGTGTACTATACACTTATGTTAGAGTAGGACACCTACGTTGACAAAGGTGTCTATCCTAGATGCTAGTATCTAGAGAATAGAAAAGTAAGTATAGAATCAAAACTTGCATAAGTGTAAGATAAGTAAGTTTTAAGCATTATGGGAAATATAGAAGGTCTAGGTCATCAACATAAGATTGGTCAAACTAAGAGATAGGCCAAGGGGAATAAGATAGAGTAGATGAAAGATTTATTAAATTAGGAAAGGTCCAAAACTAGGAATAACAACCAAGTTTTGAGTTTTCCAAGTCTATAAGATTGAGGTGTTATATAAGCCAAAAATAGTGTCTACGGGAGTAAATCTTATTTTAATTAACATTTTATGAGGGTTTATGTTTCCCAAGACATTCCTATCAAGGAACCAATTGTCATTTGAGCCATTATTAGAGGAAAACATAAATATGGCATTATTATAGATCATTAACAACAAAACATTACATGCATGATGAAATTTCTTAAGATTTTAGGATATATTGATTAAGATTTATAGTGTACACATTAAAATGCCAAAAGGAAAGTTACTACTTTAATCTTTCTAGGAATTAATAAAGTTTATACATTATTATATGTACATAAGATTATTGGACAAGGAAATGCTACATTAGGATAATCATGGATAGAGCATATGGGAGTATAATTTGATAGGATCTATATCACTATATATTTTAATTTCCAAGAGGGTTTAATTACATATGAAAGCTAAAAAATGACCATGAAAATAGATTTATTTATACCATATTTAATTTTAGTGTGGATACCAAAGGAGAATTAATAAATTAAACATCATAGAAAGGAACAATTGTCATATCCCATTTCACTCTCTAAAGACTACATTAGTATTAGTGAGGGAAGTAAAACTAATGATTAGTAGTTTTTAAATTTTGAAGATATATCTGGAATTGTATACTTTATTTTTTGACAACTGTACTTTTATTTTATGATCAATTATGATTAGAGGACATTTTCATCTGATTATGAATATACTATATTTAAAGTGTATTAGAATATTACATGGATGTGATTTCATTTTCATATTTGATTTATTGCACAATAGTCTATTTGATGTACATACACTCTAAGTAATTTTGTTACAAGATTGGAATAACTAATTTTTTTTACTGATGTGTTTTTAGGACTATCAAACCTTCACAGAGTGGAAAATAGGGAGAGTATCATAGGGGAGGAGGATGTAAATATCATCATTAGGAATAAAAAGAGTGTCAAACCCAAAAGCATACTTACACTTTTACTTGTTGATATAAATTAAATGTTAATGATATTTCCAAATGTGTCAAGCATTTGATTTTTATTATTTGTATATTATGGTTAATGTTGTAGTATTGAATTGTCTTGAGATGATTATTTACCTTATTTTGGCATAACCAGGTTGGAATGGATGTTATTGTTAATGCAATTCATTAATTTTGTTATTATACATTGACAGTTTGGATCCCTATGAAACCATTACACGAGATAAACTTTGGTTAATGAGTTTTGAATGGTGACAAACTTATTTCTATGCATTATAAATCTTTGGATGTGCAAGATGTTTACTAAAACCATGTCTTTGTATGTAAATATGTAATGACCCTAGGACTCAATTCCTACCTCTTTTTAGTGGCTTATGAAAAAATGGGGTAAAAAGGCACATAAGAAATTATCTTAATTGAGTTTTTTGAAACTTAGAAATTGTTTTTTGGTTAATGTGGAAGATTATAGTATTTTTATTTCCATGCACCATTCTAGACAAAAAGGAATTAGGTCATTATGAAAATCTTTGAGAAGGAAATTTACTTTTCTTTTTCCATCATTTTAGGGTGACCTTTCCATTTGGATAAAATAAGGTTATGGTACTTTGAGTTAATAGTAATAAGAAGTAACATGCATTAAATAATTTGAGTCTCATCATGAATAACTCATAGAGTTTCATGAGGAACTTCAGGACATGCAAAACATGGATGAGAAAGGAAAACATAATAAAAATAAGAAAAGATGAAAAAAAAGATGGCTATGGAAGAAAAAAGAGGATATTTGTATAGGGATATCAACATCTACACTAGAATGGTAGATGTTGAAGTAACCAAGCAACTAGGGTTTTTAATTTGAGAATATAATTTTAAAAAGGATTATTTATATTTTTAGATGGACTAAAGTTTATGTTTTAAAACAAAATTTTAAACACCTCTCTTACTTGGGTTGTGTTAAATAAAAGACCATTTGAATATATATTTTGATAGTGCCTTGAAAATGTAGTACATCATCATTACTGACCTATGGATGGAACTCATTTCCATACACATGCATGTAAGGGTGAAATTTGAGATTTTATTAGAAATTAAAATACATCTATATTACTATGTAAGATGAATTAAAAAAAGAGAAAAATATTTCATGTTGCCTAGTTTAGGTTATAATTTATTTATCTCATCTACCTATAATAGATAAAACTATGGTATTACCTTTATGAAATAATTTTAAAACTAAACAAACTCATTTCATTGGTTTATAACTATAAATAAATTAGTACTTGGGTATCCATTTTATCAATTTATAATTAATATGATTTTGGATATTGATTTAGATTTGTCGATTGGAAAATACATGTTTAGTATGAGAAATACCATGGATTTATACTTGAGAGAAGTGTTATATTGTAAACAATCTTATCTTTTATACATAATTTGTAGACATATGTGGGTAAGGGAAGTTTAGGTATAAACCTATGTGTTATAAATATGAGTTGTAGAGATTATATTTTGGGAATTGATGATTCCATAAAATGGATCATTATATCAACAAATGACACCATTTTATATTGCATAAACCATATTCTAAAATTAGACTTAGATGTACTTTTGAAATTTGTACTTGTTTCAGAATGAAATATAAGATATGTATCTAGTCTATTCTTTATAAGTCATTGTAGTATATGTTGTTGTTGTTTTATAAAAAAATATTAGAGAAAATATGTCAACTATTTTACATGCATGTTGAAGTGAGTTATCAAGGAAGATGGAAAAGTTTGAATTTATCAAATAAAAAATTAGGAACACTCTTCATGTATTTCTAAATATCCTCATGATATTTAGAGTCCATTGTAAGTCATCTTAAATATTATTTAGTTGTTATTAATATGGATGTAATATTTATGCATGATCATCTAAGACATACAAATACCTTTGTATCATCCAAAAATAGTTAATATGTTTTTTTATTGGTTTGTTTGATGTTTTGGTATGTGAATGTGTAAGGATAAATTTGTTAGGATCTATAAAATCTAAAACCAAACATCAAGAGGGTTGGGCCTTTACTACTATTATCCACCCTATGACTGCATTTCTCTGACCTATGAAACCAAATCTGGTCTATGACACCAAAAATATGGTGTAACATTAAGAGAACTATTATAAGCACAAAGAAATGCATAACATATGTTAAACACACCATAATAAAATTCATATTAGCAACAAAAACTCATCGATAAGCAAGGGTTTAGGTCCCTTACAAGGAGAGTAACACTGAAGTTATGAGTATTTTAGTGGGCTCTATACATTCATAGTAAAAGATCTAGAGTTCATTAGTCTAACTCTGAAATTCATCAGTCCAGCTCCAGAGTACATCAACCAAACTATGGTATTACCCAAAATTAATTCCAATGCTGCACACAACTAATTTTGAGGTTTGGGAGGTTAAAGGAGGCATGAAATAATGTTTTGAAACATATTTTACATTATTTCTATATATAAGTTATAAAAATATAAACTTCTAAAAATAAACATCAACACCAAAAAGGTTTGAAACTATGGACACATGTAAGCAAAGATGATTGCTACCTATTTTAAAACATATATTTATAGTATTTATCCAAATATTTATTACTAAATAAGGAAATATATTTATAGTACATCAACTATGGATATCTTACACATCAAAGTTGTTAGAGGAAACTAAATTCATTGCATTATTGTTTAGTTGTTAGCCTTCAATAAGAAATTAGTTCTAAACTATTTTGTTAGGTTATTAAGGTTAGTAAATTAGTTCCAAACTAATTCATTAATTTTTTAGAATAATAATCTAAGTTTTTAGGTTTTTTGGATTATAAAATCAAATTTTTACTCTCCAAAAATAATGTGTTAAATAAGTTGTATTATAAATACAACTTTTGTATTCATTATGAGATTTAGTAGAGTGTGATTAGGAGTTAATAAGAGATAGAATAACTGTGGATTAATAATTTACATATTGTAAAGTAATTTCAAAGTTAATGGATATTTGATGTTCACAAATATTTAAGTGTTGATCTATATCCTATTTCAAGGAAGAGAAAGGGCTCACTCAACCAAAGAAGAAGGATCTGTTATGGTATTTTATGTTGTGTGTTGTTTAAACATTTAAATATTTATGTTAAGTATTATGTGATATATTTAACATATAGCTTTTTTAATGTTTCATATGTTTTTAATTCAAATTTTAATTTCAAGATTTTCCTTTCAAAGCATTTACATTTTAGAAATCTAGATTAAAAGTGTGTTTACATTTTCTAAAATTTACATTTTTGCAATTTAGATTGATTGTGTTTTCTTTTAAAGTGTTTTAATTACAAAAAGTGTCTTTTTTTAAAGAATTTAAAATTCACAAGATGCGTTTCCATTCTAAGAATTTAAATTAAACAAGTGTGTTTGCTTTCACAAGTTATAGATCAAATTTTCAATTCAAGAAATTACAATAGATCTTTAGAGTAAATGATCAACAAATCCCACCAAACATATAAGTGTTAGTCCTCATTATTTATACCTTATTTCATATTTTCATTGGAAACCAATCCTATTTTGATATGACATAGCCTAAATTAAGTTGATTAAATGAAGGTATTCATAACACCCATCATTTTTGGCACCATTGTTAGAGAATTTTAAGGTGCTTGTAAGGTATAAATAATAAATTGATAGTTGATTACAACAAATTCTTAAAAAATAAATAATTTTTTTGAATAGATCAAGAGATTAATAAGGAAGATATATTTGAAAGAATCCCCCAAAAAAATCAAGTTAAACATGGGATAAAATCTTAGAAATCTATTGAATCTACAAAATAGGCTAAGGGAAAATAGAGCTCAACTAGTAGGAAGAACATTTGCCTATGCTATTGTCCTAAACCAAGAAGAGAGTGATTGAATGAAGAATATATACCCATACATGCTGCATAATTTTAGGAGCATGTTAATAAAATATATTGATAAATTTCTATTTTATTTCAAAGTATTATGTCAAAGCTATGACTACCAAATAAATAATCAGAAATTTAAACTATTTTATTTACACGTAAGGAATCAAATATGATGTGGTTTATGAGTTTGTAGCCACATTACATTAATTCATGGGATGAAATGGAAAATGTATTTTTGGATAAATATTAATACTATTTTAGAGTAAAGGATAAATTATTCTATATAAAATAAAAAGAGGATGAAATTATAGAAGATTATCTAGATATATTCTTCTTTGTCTATAGAATATATGGATATGAGTTTGATGAATACCTCAATAAGATAGTTTTATTAAAAATATTAGATGATTATGCTTGAGATTCATTGAACCTAATGGGAAAAGGTGATGAAAATAAACTAAATTTCAATGAAATTACTAAACCATGTATAAATTATTCAAGAACAACTTTGAGAAATGTGATAATAATGAAATTAAATAATGATGCATTCAATCAAAAAATATGGTTTTCACCTCAATCAATATTTATTCTTACTCCCACTAGCCAATCTTCACAAATTGAAAAATAAATAAATAGGGTAATCAATGCTATAAATTATTGTAATGTTTAGTTATATTCATGAAGTACATTGATTAATTCACCACACACAATCACAAAAATTCTCAAGGAAAATTAAAGTTCAAACCCTCTCAATGATCAAATAAAATAAAAATAAGACATTCAATAATGAGAAGAATTGAAAAGTTGTTTTGAAGAGCCTAGTGTGGCTCCAAAGTCTATCAGACTAGATTTGGAGTTTAACAATCTAGTTTTGGAGTCTAATAGTTTAACTCTAGAACCTATTATACTAACTTTAGAGTATATCGATATAGCTTAAAAGTATGCTACACATTCCTCTAAAGAAAAACTAACCAAATCATAAACTAATCCTAATAATACTTATGATTTCACACCCCATCTGAGCCTATTGAAATCTCTCATAATTGAATTTATTACAGTTGATTCAATATATCTATAAATGAAACAAATTATAGCCCAACTAGGAAAAACATTAAATATAAATAGTTAATTTATTGATGAATAAGAAATAATAGTTTCATAATTATTAGAAATAATATTCAAAGATACAAATTATTTAAATATTTTTTTGAGTGTGAATTCCAAGTTGATTATACAAACACAGTCAATGAAAAGGGAAGCATGAAAGTGATACTTATTTTTCAAAGAGAACCATGGCCACTAAATAAAAAAATTTCAAGTATGTATTACTATTTTTCATATAAATATGAATATTTTCCCTATAAACATGCATTTCATACTTTGACCAATTAAAATTTATCATATCAAAATTTGTTAAATCATTTCCATAAACCATTCATCCAATTACTATAATATCATGCTCATTCATGGTGGCCTCCACCCCAACCTTAATAATATGTCAGATATGAGAACTTATAAAATAACTATTATGTAATATTAAAATGATATAAATTTCCACCTATTGAATTTTATCCATTCATAATAAAGGTTGTTTTATTATTTCTCAACTTCTCTTTTTATGCATGCTTAATCAAATAACCATTTTTAAACATGCAAAAATATACGAGAAACATATCAGATATAATATTTTTAAATATCCCATGTTTTTGGATAGATTCTTAATATTTCATTAGAATTTTTTGTGTATAATGTCTAATTTTTTAGTATAGTCTATAGAGATTACTAACAATCTTTTGCTTATAATATAGTCTTCTTAGAATTTTGGTTTGATTATCAAAATCAAAATTAATGGATATAGAGTAGATTTTGAGTTAAGCTCAAAATCAATGAGTAATATGATTTTAAAAACAATAGATACTTAAAAATATTATCTAAAGTCATCATGGATCAACATAGTTGTATCTCCAGAGTCTATCAGTCTAGCTTTAGAGTCTATCAATCTAGTTTTAGAGTTTACCAGTCTAGCTCTAGAGTTACACATATTAGTTTAGGAACTTGAAAAAGGAAGTTTTAAAGCCTATTAATCATTGAAAAAATAATATAAATAATTTTAAAAACAATGAGAGACTTTTTTCTCATTCTTTACACATGTTGATTTTGAGAAAGTTGGCTCATAAAAAGAAGTTTATGAGTAAAATCAGTTTTCTAGTTGATTTCAATGTTGTAGAAGAAATGGAACAATCACTTTAAATTTATCATCATTTCACCATGTTATCATTTATTTAAAAGTAAAAATAAATACAAAATTATAAAATTATTAAAATTTTATAAAAAGGAAAAAATAAAAATAAATAAAAAATTCAACAATGAAAACCGTCAGGCATTGTTAACAGACATGGTTAGAAAACTAGATTTTTGGCTAGCTATGTGATGTATCAAATAACCTTAATAAAAAAACTAGTAAATGGCTAATCAAGGGAAAAAAATGTAAAATTTGAAAACCAACAAATAGATTCTTTCTCTATTAGTAATAAAGTTGTAACTAGTTGACTTTTCCTTTATACTCTCTTTTAGAATAAAATAACTTTGACCACATCATCATAGAGTAAGAAACTAACAATCAGGAGTATGACTGAGATATTTATTCTAATATTTTATTTTTAAATATAGTTATAAGTTTTTCAAATAAAAATAGGTCCATTTGACACCAATTTTTGAGCAGAGAATAGAAATGGTTTCAAAACAAAAATAAAAAGAGAAAAAGAGAAAATAATAATAATAAATGATCTCCCCATGTATAAGGACATAAATCAATCTAAGTTTGGAATAAAAGAGAGGAAACAAGTTAAAAACTAGTAAATAATGATTGTTTTCAAACATATAAATAATGCATTGATTCAAAATAATGTTTATTGGTATACTTTATTTTATTTTATATGGTTTCCAATAAGAGATGAGATGATATAGTTAATTCTTTGAAAAAGAGGAGCTAATATTCTCGTATACAAAATATATTTCAATAAAATAAAGATCATAACTAAAATTATCACAAAAAGAGTGAATCAAAAGAAAGTAAAAATCAGCACTACCTCTCCATCATAGGCTACCAAAATAGAAAAATCTTATGAATATTGAGAAAAAGATGGAAAATGTTATTTTTTCAATAGAACAAGTGGACTAAGTTCTAATGAATAGAATGATTAAACAAACTAAATATACAAGAAAAATAATAGCATGCATGAGGACTTTTAAGTGTGGGAGAATTTTGAGTCCATATAATAGATTATTATATCAACAAATGACTCCATTTTTTTTGCATAAACCATGTTCTAAAAGTAGACTTTAATGTAATTTAATAACTTGTGCTTGTTTTAGAATGAAATATTTGATATGTATATACTCTATTCTTTAGAAGTCATTTCAGTATACATTGTTGTTATTTTTTAAAAAATTATTGGATAAAAAATGTCAACTATTATACATGAATATTAAAATGAGTCATCCAGGAAGATGGAAAATTTAAAAATTCTCAAACACAAAATCAGGAACATTCTTCACGTAGCTCTAGATATCCTCACTAGCTTCAAAGTCTAATTTAAATAATCATTAAGGTTATTCATTTGTTATTGATATGGATGTAATATTTATTTATGATTATCTAAGACATATAAATTTTTTTATATCAAAAAAAAATAGGTCATGTGTTTTTGTGCTAGTTTGTTTGATGTTTTGGTATGTGAATGTGTAAAGACAAATTTGATAGGCTCTATAAAATAACAAAAAAACTCATAAATAACATATTTGATCATGAATATAATCTCATATTTAAATTAATCTAAAAATATATACAAATTCAAAAAAAATAATTTGTTTTGATTCGAGATTATATGTAAAAGTTATGAACATTTTAGTGGGCTCTGTACATGCATAGTCAAAACACTAGAGTTCATCAATCTAGCTCTAGAGTTTATCAGACCAGTTTTGGAAAATTTAATCAAATTTAAAAGTTTCCCATAATTGAGTTTGAAGATACACACAAATAATTTTGAGGAATAGAAGGATAAAGGAGGCATGAAATAATGTTTTATAAAATGTTTTATAGTGTTTCTATATATATTATATAAATAAAAGCTTTTAAAAATACACATTAGGAGTACAAAGGTCTACAACTGTGGACACATGCAAGCAAATATAATTTTTTCCTATTTTTAGATATCTAGTTATAATATTTATAAAAATAGGTATTCCTAAATAAGGTAAGAAATTTATGGTACATAGACTATGAATATATTACACATCAAAGTTATTGGAGGAAACTAAATTCATTTTATTATTGTATAGTTATTAGCCTACAATAAGAAATCAGTTATAAATTGATTTGTTAGGTTGTTAAGGTTAGTAAATTAGTTCTAAATTGATTTGTTAGTTTTTTTAAATAATAATATAAATTATTAGGTTGTTATAATTAAAAACTAAAATTGTTACTCTCCAAAAATAATTTGTTAAAGAAGTTGTATTATAAAGACAACCTTCTTATGTATTGTGAGAGTTAGTAGAGTGTGATTATAAGTTAATAAGAGTTAGACTAAGTATGGATTAAGCATTTCAAAACTATAAATCACTTTTTAAGTTAATGGATATTTTATGTTCATGAATATTTAAGTGTTTATCTATATCTTATTTTAAGGAAGAGCAAGGGCCCACTCAACCAAGAAAAAATGATATTTTAATATATTTTATGTTTTGTGTTGTTTAAATATTTCTATCTTTATGTGAAGTATTGTGTGATATATTTTAAACTAAAAGTATTTATATGTTTCATGTGTGTTTTTGTCAAAGTATACTTTCAAATTTTTTCTTTCAAAGAATTTACATTTCAACAACCTAGATTAAAGGTATGTTTACATTTTACATAATTTAGATTAATTGTGTGTTTCCTTTTAAACTATTTTTTACATCAAGTGTGTTTATTTTAAAACATTTAAAATTTAGCAATGTGTGTTTCTATTCTAATCATTTAAATTTAAAAAGTGTGTTTGATTTCATAAGTTATAGATCATATTTTTAATTCAAGTAACTATACTAGATCTTTAGAGCAAATGATCAACAACTCCCCCCAAACATACAACTATTAGTCCTCAACCTTTATACCTTATTATATATTGATATTAGACACTAGACCTAGTTTTATATGACATCGACTAAACTAATTTGATTAAATAAAGGGATTGACAACACTCATCAGGTATGTTCTAGTATATGGTCATTTTTAGAGATTTCTGCAAGCTATTATTATATATTTGAAATAAATAATACAGTCTTATATATGAATATATATATGGATGAACTATTTAATGGTATGTTAAGTTCATTATAGGGTGTTTGTCTAGTCTCGTGTGTGTGTGTGTGTGTGTGTGTGTGTGTGTGTGTGTGTGTGTGTGTGTGTGTGTGTGTGTGTGTGTGTGTGTGTGTGTGTGTGTGTGTGTGTGTGTGTGTGTGTGTGTGTGTGTGTGTGTGTGTGTGTGTGTATACACACAAACACATATATTTATACACACATATGTATATATATATGTGTGTGTATATACATGTAAGTACATATACACATTTATTATATATATATATATGTGTGTGTGTGTGTGTATGTATGTATGCATATATGTACATACATAAATACATACATATATACACACACATATAATACATATGTGTGTATATGTATTTACACACACATTTGATTAGGATTAAAAATGATCTAGACTATATGTCAACAATTCCTATGAACTTAGAGACATTTTTCGCTAAGTAATACATGCATAGTTGTAGGTGAAAATTATAAAGTTTTAACATATTTATATGGGTTGGCATAATTGGAATTTATATTTTTTTCATTGGTTTTATTTATTTTTAAATTAACTTGACATATATGAGATCTTAAATGGTTTTGGTTATGCTAAAATATACTTGCATATACTTGTATTTTATCCATGTGCAATCTTATGGAAACAATGAAACTGTATGGTAGAATATATAAATATGAGTATGTAATTATGTGCATAGACTTGGATATAACACTTATGGTAGTGACAAATGAAATTATATCCTATTTAGTGTTGAACACATAGCCAATAGAGGTTAAATGTTTATAAGGATAACCAATTGGTAGTTAATCCTTATTATGTGATTCATGAGATTTTAGAATTCTATTAAACTTATATTCATTTGTAAAATATTAAATAATTATAATTAAATGAAATATTTTTGTATCCAATTAAGTATATGACATTGTACTAGTCTACTTGAATTTCATTTTCATGGGTATTTTTTACATGTTTATATTTGGATAATTAAAAATGCAAAATAATAGCCTTAAATTGTGTTTCTTGAAAAAAATTATAATAATTATACGTTCGCCCATAAAAGTGATTATTCATGTAAAATTAATATTTTAAGCTTATATTGAAAATAAAATCAAGTGAAATCTAGTATTGAATTGTTAATTTATTTTATGTTGCAAATATATTGTTAAGTTTTTGAGCTAGTTTATGAGATTACATCATTACATACATTCTTGTGATAATGGATGAGGGGTCTTTGAAGTTTTTTCCATGTGATGCATAATGGGTATATGAGGTTATTTCCATGTGATGCATACATACATCATATAGTATCATAAGATGGATTAAGTTTCCTTAGCAGAGAATATGTGTGTGTGTGTGTGTGTGTGTAATTGACTCAGATATTTGAGTGATCTAAATTCTATAATGAAAACTTTTGCCAAAGTAATGTTATAGATAATAACATTGTCATTCCTCTATACTTTATAGTTTATATGAGTATGTGTGATGTAATATCGAATAGATGATTATTTTCAATGATATATATGAATAGTACATGTATTAGTGATTGTACTTCACATAAGTTTCATTTGAATTCTTGATATTTGCAATTATTTTATCTATCCCTCTATAAAGGGAAAGACCACTCTGAGTGGGGAGGTGTGTAGGAGACTTACAGTATGTGGTTGGAATAAAAGTTTCTCAATGATGTTATCCCTCTATTCAGTTGATAAATCATATTGGAGTAATACTCATGGATATCATATTAATTTTGGAGATATCTTATGAGGCTTAGATGTACTATTTTACATCTTATCATGTGTATTACTATATTTAGTGAAAAAATGTAATATTTGTACATTATGTTTTATTATTATTAAATATAATAGTGGATGTATAATTGTACATGATTTGAATGTTGGAATTAATAGAGTTTATATATTTATGTTTATTTGTAAAAATGGATTATTTTAGTGTACTTTTATACCTTTCACCTTGTTATACATTATGAGAGGAATTTTGATCTTTTGTACTATTGTATGTTGTTTGAAAATTAAAAATATCACATCTTAACTAGTGGGTTAGTTTTAGTTTTTGCACTTACTATTCTAGATGTTTATAATAGTCAAACAATAATGCATAATGATAATTAATGAAGATGATTATGAGTAACATATGAAAAAATTTGTAACTTTATATATAACCCATTGGGGTTGTAACATTGTGGTATCAAATCACAGGCTTAAATGTTCAAACCTAATGAGTCCACTAACATTAAGTTATTTATCCTAATTTTAGTAAAGATAATGGTGTGAGCTAGATTGAATGTTGAGGTGACCTCTAATGAAAATCCTCAAGATAATCCTAATCAATGGGTAACTAAATAAAGTACATAAATTGATCAAATAATCACTATCATTAATGAAACAAGAGACATATTAGCAACCCAAGAGTGGGAAGTTCATGGGCTAGATGAGGAAAATTGATAAGAAGCCCTGAAGAATAAATAATTGGTCAGGAAGAACCATAGGATCAAGTACATGATGAGGTACAATAAGTAATAAGAGATCAAGTAGTTGTAAACATTATTTGAGACATGAAGAAATTAAATCCACCTAATTTCAATAGTACCATGTTGGGTGATGAAGTTAAATCCT
Organism: Torreya grandis; assembly: GCA_037957365.1. NCBI lineage: Eukaryota > Viridiplantae > Streptophyta > Pinopsida > Cupressales > Taxaceae > Torreya > Torreya grandis. The sequence continues at coordinate 2,352,709 of JARHVA010001442.1, forward strand.
AGTTTATAGAGATGGAAAAATATTTCAAGATTAAAAATTATTCTGAGGTAACCAATTCTATATAGGGAGCCTACCAACTAACTGGTGAAAAAAAACTTGGTGGACCAATCAAAAAATTAGATATGGGTACTCAAACACCACTACTTGGGAATAGTTTATAACCTTGTTTAAAGCATAGTGGATACCCTAATTATACTTTGATAAAAAACTAATAGATTTAAAAAGTCTAAAACATAAGGATATATCATTAATGAGTACTAGAATAATTTACAGATCTCTTGAATTATATACTATAATACCAAAATGATTAACATTTTTGGATCAAAAGTTCATTATAGGTTCAAAACTAAAACCTGGATGTGAAGTGGGTGTACATGGGTCATCCACCATGGACCAAATATTTGATAAAGTAGTTAAGCATGAACATAAGTTGAAATAACTTGTTAAGGTTAGATAAAAAACCAAAAATAAGTTTGGAATCTCAAAAAAAAAATTCAAGAAAAAAAACTATAAATAGAAATGCAATTTAAAGAGCAGAATCAATAATTAAAATGTTAGATTCAATAATGCTTGAGGGAATAAGAATCCTAGAAATAGTTTTAAATAAGGACTCAAGGGAGAAAATCAATCTAAAAGGGATCGCCTAGTGGATTTTTCATATGTGGAGGAGACCATTATGCTAAGGATTATCCTTAGTGGAAGACAAATGGTAAAAAAAGATCTCATCTATCTCTACATCACAGTAGGAAACCTTAAAATAATTAATCTATACAGTGGTTGAAAATCATCAAGATGAATTTAAAGATTATCACATTGAAGTATTAGGTACCTTTTGTGGTCACCCTATTTTCATTTTAATAGATACATGATCTAATGAATTTTTTATCTCTCCTAGAATATTAATTAAATTATATAAGAAAGTTGGTTTTATGAAAAATGCTTGGTTAGTTTAGCATGGGAATGAATCCAAGGTCAAGGTTGATAGGTGTCTTGTTAAGGCTAAGGTAAATTTACTAGAATTCACTATTGTAATTGATATTTATTAAAAATTACTAGGATCATATGACATGATCCTAAAAATGAATTAGATCTCTAATCACAAATCTAAGGTTGATTGCCTCTTAAGGAAGTTGAATGCTTAGATGATTTGGGAAATCAAACCTAAATTTAGGGGGAAAAGAGAGAATTGAAACTAATGAAAATCTCAAAAATTTAATTGAAAAATGATCAATGAAATGGATGCCATGTATTCTTGGTCAAAATCAATGAAATTGAAGAAACCAAGGAACCCTCTATGGAAGACTAACCCTTTTTGTGATATTTTTATGATGTTTTCCAAAAGGAGTTACCATGTTTACATCTAAAAAGGGAATTTAACTTAATTATTGATATCATTCCAAGATTGGAACCTCAATTTAAGGCTCCCTATAAAATTACCACAACTGAGTTGGTCAAGTTAAAATCCCAACTTCAAGAGATGTTGGTCAATGGTTTGATTTAGTCAAGTGTTTCATCATGGGGTAAACCTGTAGTATTTTTAAATAAGAAGTAAAAAACCCTTTACAAGTGTATAGATTACATGATGTTGAATAAATAAAATATTATGAACATGTATCCCTTACCCTACATTAATGATCTCCTCTATCAAATTCATGGTGTAACAATCTTTTCCAAGATTGACCTCTGAGTTAGGTATCATCAATTGAGGATAAATGAGGAAGACATTTCAAAAATAGATTTCAAAACCAGGTAAGGGAACTATGTGATCATAGTGCATCTTTTTAGGCTAAATAATAAAATTCAACATTCATGAATCTCATTAATAGTGTTTTTAGAGATTACTTTGATTATTTTATGCTAGTATTTCTTAACAACATCCTCATCTACTAAAATAGTGAAGAAGAGCATATTGAGCATTGTGTTTGGTTTTGAAATGGTTATGAAATAAAAATATCTATGGTATATTGTGTAAGTGTGACTTATTTTGAATAATATCATAATATTTGGGACATATTATTTCTATATAAGGAATTTCAATTGAGCTGGCTAAGATTAGAGCCATCATAGAATAGATAACACCTAAGAATGTGCATGAAGTGTGTATAATTATGGGTTTAATAGGATATTATAAGAAATTTATGCCACATTTATCTAATATAGAAAATCCAATCACCTCTCTTCAACATAAATAAAAACATTGCTTTTGGTTTGATAAAGGTGAAGAAGCCTTCCAAATTTATAAATAAGGCTTACTTCAACACTAGTGTTATAGATTCCAGATCCAAATGGTCATTTTATAATGATAAATAATGCTTATATTAATGGTTTTAGATGAAATATTATGTAGGATGATTTATTTATATCTTATGAATCAAAAAATTTGAATCCATATGAGAAAAATAATTCCCCACATGACTTAGAGTTAGCTACCATAGTGCATGTCTTAGAGGTATGGAGGCATTACTTGTTTGAAAAACATTTCAAGATAAAAACTAATAAATTGAGACTCAATTACATATTTAAATAACCTAACCTTAATGCTCATCAGATATGATGGTTATAATTCTTGTTAGATTATGATTTTGACATTAGCTACATTAAGGGAAAATAAAATAGAAGTGCATATGCCCTCAGTCATAGGATGTACATTGTAATTTTGGCTACTATTAGGAGTACCTTCTAAGACTCGTAGTAAATTTCTCACTAGGAGATGAATTATATAATTAGGTAATGAAATCACTATCATATCATTCATAATATCCTAGATATAATTGATTATAACTTGAGAATGATGGACTTTTGATATATAATAGAAGAAGTTATGTTCCTAGTAGGGAAAATTTGAGGGGTATTGTGCTAAGAGAGTTTCAAAATGCACCATATTAAAGAAATATTAGTGTGACTAAGCTCTTATCAGATCTAATACCATTGTATTTCTATAAAGGAATCAAGAAATTTACAACATATTTTATGTCTAGAAGCTTGGAATGTTAATGATTAAAGGTTGAACATGTGAATCCTACTAGGTTATTGTACCCACATTCCATGTCAAAATGGAAGTGGAAATTCATTAGTATTAACTTTTTCCAATAATTTCCTATGTTAAGGAACTATCATGATATGATACTGGTGGTTTTTGATAAACTCATTAAGGTATCCCACTTCATTCTAGCTAATTTGATAGATGATGCAACAATGCTTGCCAAAAGGTTTGTAAATGAAGTGCATAGATTACATGGGTTTATAAAAAATATAATTTTATACATGGACCCTAAGATGATCTCAAGGTTTTGGAAAAATATTACTACAACTTTAAGTACATAGTTGAACTTTGTACAACTTACCATCCAAAAAAATATGGACAAATACAGAGAGTAAATTAGATCTTAGAGAATATATTAAGAATTTATTTCATGGATAAGAAATAAAAATGGGAAGAATACCTACCTTTAATTTCATTTTCTTATAAAAACTCATTCCAATCAACCTTGAAGATGTCTCCCTTTGAAGCATTATATGGCAGGAAGTGTAGAACACTAATCAATTGGGATAAGTTAGAATATATAGTAGTATTTAGACTTGATATTATTATTGAAATGGAAGAATATGTGAAGATAATAAGTTATATATTATCTAAAGCTAATGATAGGCAAAAAATATATGCTGATCAGAAAAGGATAACAAGGCAATTCTTAGTTGGAGATAATTTTTTTTGTGGGTGAAAACCCAAAAGAGTTCCATTAAGTTTGGGAAATTAGCAAAATCATTGCCAAGATATGTGGCACCCTTTGAGTTTATATAAATGATAAATACTCTAGTGTATATAATTGATTTATCACCATATTTAGCACACATGCATAATTTTTTTCATGTATCTTATCTTAATAAATATATAGTCGATCCTTTACATGTTTTGGACTAGAATGCATTACATGTTCTAGATCCAAGGGTGGCCATAGTAGAAATAATTATAATGATTGATACTCAAAAGATTAGCTTTCATAATAAGGAATTATCCTAATTCAAGGTTTAGTCAAACCAATATTATGAATATAGTGCAACATAGGAAGACTATGAGGAATTCTATAGTTTTTTTCCTCATCTATTTGAATAATTTATTGTTGAGCATTATTGTTATTTTCAAAACTTTTTTTTGAAATAAAATTAAACAAGATGATGATATATTTTATAGGGAGGATGTTAAATCCCATTTTAATTTCCAAAATTTTCTTTAGTATTAGTGAGGGAAATAAAATTGATGATTATTAGTTTCTAATTTTGATGATATATCTAGATATTTATACTATATTGTTTAACAATTGTACTATTTTATTTCATGATCAATTATGATTAGATGACATTTTGATTTGCTAATGGATATACTACATTTAATATATATTTTATTATTTTATGGTGTGATTTGATTATCAAATTTTATTTATTGCACAATAGTCTATTTGATATAAATACACTTTGAGTACTTTTATTGAAAACTTGGACTAACAAATTTTTTATTTGACTGAGGTATTTGTAGATTATCCAAACCTCATATATTATAATATAGGAAGAGTATCATAGGGGAAAAATATACATATATCAACATTAGGGGAAAAAGAGTGAAAATTAACACCCACACACACACTTAAACTTTTACATGCTGAGATAAATGAAATGTTAATGATACTTTAGAAATGTGTTGAGTGTTTGATTTTTATTAGTTGTCTCTATGATTAATATTGCAAGTGTGAACTGAATTGAGTTGGTTATTTACCTTAATGTGGAATTTCTAGGTTAGAATTGATGTTCTTATCAATGCATTTCATTAATTGTGTTAATAAACATTAGTGATGTGAGCTCCTATAAAACCATTATATGGGCTAAATTTTGGTTATTGAATTGTGAATGGTGACATACTTATTTTTATGCATTATAAATCTTTGGATGTGTAGGATGTTTATTTCAAGCATGTCTTTGTATGTAAATATTTAATGAACTAAAGACTCAATTCCTACCCATTTTTAGTGGCCTAATGGAAAATGGGGCAAAAAGGCATATAATTAATTATCTTAAATGATTTTTTTTAAAACTTAAGAATTATATTTTGATTAATTTGGAATATTCTAGTAACTTTAGTTTCATGTACCATTCGATCCAAATAGTAATTAGATCATTATAGAAATCTTTGAGAATGAAATTAGGTTTTCTTTTTCCATCATTTTGGGTTAACCTTACCATTTGGAGAAAAGAAGGGGTTTGCATGTAGTTACCATGCCAAATAAGGTTATAGGACTATGATTTAGTGGTAAGAATAACGAATGTGCATTAATGAATTTGAGTCTCATCATGAATAATTCATAGAGTTTTAGAAGGAACTTTAGGACATGTAAAATGTGATGAGAAATGAAAATAGGATAAAAGAGGAAAATATGGAAAGAATTGGTGTCATGGAAGAAGGAAAAGGAGTTTTTAAATATCAACATATACATTGGATATGTGATTGTTGAAGTAACAAGGAAAGTAGGGTTTTTAATTTTAGAATATAAATTTGAAAGGGATTTTTTATATTTGTAGATATACTAAGGTTTCTATTTTAAAGAAAAAATTTAAACACCTCTCTTACCTAGGTTTGTGTTAAATAAAATATAGTTCAAATATATATGTTTATAGTTCCTTGAAAATGTAGTACATCACCATTACATACCTAGGGATGGAACTCATTTTCATCCATAGGGTTGTAAAGGTGAAATTTGAGATTTTATTAAAAATTAAAATGAATCTATTTTCCTATGTAAGATGAATTAAAAATAAAAAAGAGAAAAATATTTCCTATTGCCTGGTTCATATTATAATTTATTTAGCTCCTCTACCTATAATGGACACAACTATGGTCTTTACTTTGTGAAAAAAGTTTAAAACTAGACAAACTCCTTTTGTTGATTCAAAACTATAAATAAATTATCACTTGGGTATCCGTTATATCAATTTATAATTACTATGATTTTTAAGATTGATTTAGAGTTGTTAATTTACAAACACATGTTTAGTATGATAAAAAACATGGGTTTATACTTGAGAGAAATGTTATATTGTAAATAATCTTATGTTTTATACATAAATTTTTGATTATATAAGGTGGAAAATTAGGGGCCGATAGAAGCATAGAAACCACGAAGGCAATCAGCATAAACGATGCCTTACAACAAGAATGACATGTTTAGTGAACCAATAGACACAACACAACTAAAATAAAACTAGAATAGGAAAAAATGAGAGATAGAGAATCTAGAAAAACAAGAGCTAAAGTAGCTATAACTCTCCTTAAATAAACATAGATTTTATGATGTCATTCAATTTCTCAGTGTTCTCCACATTGATAGGAAAAGCAGTAGTACCCAGGTCCTACAGCATAGACATTTTTAGGAGAATAGAATTTTGGAGCCCAGTGGTAAAGTTCTACTCTAGTTTCTAGATGTGACCCTTTAGGGAAACAATTTTAGCTTTCAAACTAGTCTTGGTTTTGATTTCCTCATCAACTTCCTCCACATACATCTTTCCCTCTTTGTCAGCATTTTTTGTAATGTCAACAATGTCCTCAGTAGTGGCCTCAAATTCTCTTATCTCTAACTTACCTTTAGAATCCTTAGATATTTCTTGAACTTCCATTTCCTTATTCTCCTCATCCTGAGTGGCTTCCTCTGAGGTGCTCTCAAAGTAGTCAATAAGCCTAGCCTTGGGAGTAGGTTTACAAGCAATCCACCCTAACCATCAAACTCTTAATGAGAGGCCCTCCTTACTAACCTTAGTGGATAGATGGGATTTACTACCTTGACCCCCAAGGGTCCTACAAAGATTGTTATGGGTCCCCATAGTGGTCCCCCCAATTCCCTCTTCACTAGCATAAAACTTCCTCTTCTTGCCCTTCATACTCACAAAGGAGCCAAGGGTGTCTAAGGGAGTCTCCTTAGGAGTAGAAATGGAAACTTCCTTAGTTTTAGTAGAGATAGGGGAAGGATAGGGATCTTCGACAACATCAATAGAAAAAGGGTTAGAAGAAATTTCCCTGCTATCAATTCTAATAGTCTTGGATGGCTCAAGGGCATGGTGGAAATTATACAAATAGAAAATGAGGCCCTAATGAAGGGGGATAGGATTCATATTAGATTTTTTTGCCAATTTTACTCTCACCTTAAGGACAAAATGATCTAGGGAAGAGAGCAAATAAAATGGAAAGTTGATGAGAGCATTATGCCTAAACTGATTTAGTAGGGGGAGATGATAATTATAGAACCTAGTGAAACATCCCTCTAGCATAAAATACTTTATGAGGATGAAGCACATGCTATCCCATAGATCAAGAAATTCAGCTCAATCAAATCCTCCTTAGTAAGGAGCAAGTTCTTTGCCTTCTCCAAGAAACAACTTCTAGCTGGAAAGGTCCATGATTTCTATTTTTTGTTATAGCTTCATCCCCTACGTAGACATGCCTATATCCATAGCTATCACCTTTTTTGAAATCTCAAAGATAATTCCTCTAATAGTGACTCACTAGTTTATCCAAGACCTCATGAATTGATCAGAAAAGTTTTCATCAAACCCATTGAGCCTCTCTAGGTAGGGACTAATCCCACCCTCTTTGTAGTAGTGCTATACCATTGGGTTGTCTTTGAACTCATAGCAAAAAACTAGTTTTGTTCAAATTCTATCACCCCCATTTTGGATTTATAGAGCAGACCAAAAGAATTCCCAATTTTTACCTTCGTTATTGAAGTGGCTTCAAGCCCTTGATCCTAAATATGCATAATGATAATGTGATAACACATAATTTGGAGCATCATGTAGAGATGACACTTATTCATCCCATGCTTAGACATAATTTCTTGGTGATCTCCATAATGATGAAATAGTTTGCTCACCTTAACAAATTAATACAATAAATTGGAAATGATTATCAAAAGAGGGAAAAAATTCAACCTTGACCCTACATCCTAGTAGTAATTATTCTCTACTAAATTGGTGTCGAATCTTATCTAAAATAAATGCTTCAATATCAAGGCCATTATCTAAATGAACCCTAAATAGGTCGTTAGGCAATTTTTCAATAATTATACCTATACCCATGATTTGACCATTAGGATTAGGACTTCTAACCCCTCCATTATTTTCATGATTTATACATATGTAAGCCCCTCCCTAATAGGCCCTAAACTCTGAGATCCACGTCGGCACCCTCCAAAGGGACCGACTAATAGAGCTATCCTTCTAATATATCCAACTCATCCTTAACATGTCATTTCCTTTTGGATGAGATCCCTAATATTTAAAGGGATATGATCTATTTGGTGCCAACATCACCAATTTGAAAATTGTTGGCTAAGATTGGCATAGGCATCATCAACACTATTTCTCTCTCTATAAATATGTGAAATATCAACTCTGGTAAGCTTCTACAGAAGAAATTAAATATCCCTAAAGATATATTTTAACTTAATGCCCATATTCGATGCTTTGTTAACTACATCAATAACCATTTTAGAGTCCCCCTAGATATTCAAATTCCTTATACCAAGGGATATAGCCAATTTTATCCCCCATAGGAGAGTAGTTGCTTCAGCATAGTTATTACTCTGGTAGCATATTTCACTAGCATAGAAAAAAATTATCCTCTCTTTGTCATTTCTTATAATCCCTCCCCCACTAGCTTTACCATCAGACTTGGAGGCCCCATCAAATTTAAGTTTTATCTAGTTAGACTTCAGGGGATTCCATCTAGTACTAAGTCTCTATAGAATTTTGGAATTATTATAAGTAGGAATATGATTTAGTACCTTCCATTTAGCCATAATTTATTCTTCTTCTTGAGTTAGGGGTTTCTCTGTAGTATGAATATGAGCAATGGTGACACTTTCAAAAAGAGTCTTGACAAAAGAATGAAACACCTGAGAGGAATTTCTAACAATATCTCTAAAAATTTTGTGGTTGTGATCTTTCCATAAAATCCAACTCAAATAAGGTAGAGTTTGATTCCATAATTCCATGAGCTAGGGATGAGAAAAGGTAGGATTTCAGCTGATAATGACTTCCTTAAGGTTAGAGTTATAGACCCACTTAATACCAAAATTATTTAGGATTATGCCCCAAAGTTCCCATGAAATATCATAGTGTATGAAAAGGTGAGAAACTATTTCCTCTTTTAAATAACACAAATAACATCTGTTGACCAGGGTAAACCCTCTCTTCTGAAGGTTGTCTTGGGTTAAAATTTTATTATGAGCAGTAGCCCACAAAAACATTTTGATTTTTGGTATAAGTTTATAGTTCCAATTTTTTTTCCATATCTCTTTATTCTGAGCCTCAAGAATCAACAAATGATAAGCAAACTTGACAGAGAACCATCCATTCTTATCTAGCCACCAGTATTGTTCATCTTCTCATGGGAAGAGAGGAATTTTGATCCCCTAAATCAACTATTGAATATCTATAACTCTAGGGAAGAGCTTAGGCCGATGAGCACAATAGTCCAATAGGTTTTTCCAGCTCCTTATGCCATTATTATTAGCCATATAATCACTAACTTTATCTCCAAAGAAATGAATAATAATGTCAAAAATTTCTCCATAGTTTCCCTGTGTAATAAGAGCATTATCCTTTACCCAAATGTCATTCTAGAATTTAATATGCCCGCCATTTCCCAATTTCCATATAATTCCTTGCTTAAGAAGGCTTCTAATTTTTAGCATTTTATTCCATATCATAGATCCTTGGGGTAAACCTACCTATTGAAGAAAGTTGGAA
>JARHVA010001442.1:2367500-2377500 GCA_037957365.1 Torreya grandis
AAAGTTGAAGAGAGAAACCATTCTAATAAATTAAGTCTAAAATATGGTGTGACTAGTTATGTATATCCTACTAAATATTCAAATGATGATTGGAATGACATGCCTAACATGTTGGATAAATATGACACCATAATTGATTATTATGATAGATATGATACATGACCTACATATAAACATCTCATTTATGAAATTTTTGGTTTATAGAAACATAATTTATTATACATAGCTTTTTAAATGTTTCTTTCATTTATTATATCCATTTATTCTTGTATTTTGCATGTGTTCCCTCATAGGCTTTCACATTTGGTTATTATTTTATCCCTTGGATTTATTTTCACTTGTTCATTACTTTTTACATATTTATCTTGATTAAAACATCCATAAAATATACCCTACAATGATGTATCCTTCATACTAGTATAATTCTAGTGCACTTTCCTTTACAACATACTACTTACTCACTCTTGTATATTGACTATCTGGACATGTTATGAATTCCACTGAGATTAAAAAATTATTTAAATTCATGGATACACACTATATTAAATTATATATAGACTAATTATCATACCCTTCCACCACCAACATACTCTTTTGTGTTCTGATGTGGCGATTCACATATACATAGGGGCATGTTGTTTGCCTTCCATATTGCCATGCTATCACATCTAGTGCACACTATGGCATGCCACATGTTATGTATGCTTAATATCCATCTCATTATTATATGTTTAATTCTTTATACTCAGTGTGTGTGTGTGTGTGTGTGTGTGTGTGTGTGTGTGTGTGTGTGTGTGTGTGTGTGTGTGTGTGTGTGTGTGTGTGTGTGTGTGTGTGTGTGTGTGTGTGTGTGTATAATAAATTTAATAATATAAAAATGCAAACATTTAATAAAATATAAAAAATTAAGTAAATATTCAAAAATTAATAAATTACGACCTGAGCATGACATGAGTTTCTAGAGAAAGTTATTTACATATTTTATTTATCACATGTTTTGGATATGGAATGATATTTTAATACAAAAATTAATTTTACAAGGTATATGAATGTGATACACGACATACAGATCATACATGTATATGTAGATACTTGACCTTTCCTATACCCAAGGGTCATGCCAATGTTGGGGGCATATAGTTCTAAAATTTACATTATTGTATGTTATATATTTATATGATATATTTACCATGTTTAAATACATATATTTATTACACATTCCTTATTATATAATCATTAATTACATAGTTATACATTGGATATGATACTTTAGTAGGCTATGCAATTGATATATGTGGATAGTGTAGACTAATTTTCACTTGTTATATGCTTTATTAATTATATTAATCTTATTGATAGGATAATTACTATTTTATATTTTATCTACATCCTTGGTCTTATTTTATATCCTTATAAATTTTTGTTCATCATCTATGCCCCTTGTTTGTGGCTCTTTAGCCTTGTTTGTTGTGGTATTTATTGCTCCTTATTTGTGGATCATTAGCCTTTATTATTAGTGACATATTTATGTACCTTATATATGTACCCTTGATGTTATGTGTGGAATTATATTCTATTTTGTGACATTTCATGTTGATATTTTATTATTGTTATGTTTGCATGTGTCATGATCCCTATCATGCACCTCTCCTCTATGTGTTGTGTCATGATTTATATCATGCACTTCCTTACTATGTATTATTAATTAGTGAAAATTATTGTTTCATGATAAATATATACATATATCTTGAAAAAACACTTATATTCCCTTGTATTCCATATGATACATAAATTCATTGATTCTATGCACATTACTATGATGACATACTCTCCACATGTCGATTTTATTCTACTTAATATTATATTTACACATGACATGATATAGTTCACTTCTCTTTTGAGATGAGTGAATTACATGATATGCCCCTTACCTCAAAATGGGGGAATATTAGTGGGATTTTTTAATAAAGACTAAAGCCTCTATGAGCATATTCGATTAAAATATATAGATTTTAGAGTTTATATGTGATTTAAATAATATATTAAGATAATTATTTTTATTTTTAGACATACTTTAGGGGCATATGTACTCCAATTTTACACTCCATAAGTGATAAATTTCATATGTATATAAATTTAGATATATTTCGGGACATGTGTAGGGAATATTTACTCCATTTTATAGGACATATTTAGTTGGGCATGATGTTAGTTCATGAAAATATACACTATGGTAGATATCAATTGGGCATGGTGTTGGTTCATGCACATTGCGATAGTTTACAATTGGCACTAATTCAATGGGGCATGATGTTGTTTTATGAATTTTTACACATTTGTATCTTGTGAAATATTTTAAATTATTTTAAATAGTTTTCAAGTGTTGAAAAACCTGAATCTATAAGTTTATATGAAATTATTGATTCATGATTTTGAGGTAATATATGTTGATGTTCAATGATTCTCAATGGGCATGCCAATACTTATAGTGAACCAATTATGTGTTTACAACCTTATGACATTGGGTTAATAAGATATATGTTGGATTATTACATATGAGTTGAGTCTCTTGTCTTTCATTCCATGGCCCTTGCCTTAGTCAAATTTCAAATTTGGGATAAAACATCCTTAAATTTTCCATGTTTTACACATGCTTCAACAAGGAAGCACATTTATCCAACAATTTTACAAGGAATATTCATCTCTAATAAGTAATAAGGAAACATGTTTTACTCACATACGGGTGTCTCCTTGTTCTTTAAAATTTCATGTTTCAAATATAATTCATATTTAAAGATTCATTATATGGACATTGACTATTACATTTTCATTCTAAGTTTTTATTAGACTAGTTTACATATTTGGAGTCTTCTCCCAAAGATAAAATGTTTTGTACATACTTAAGTACATATTTATCCTTTTCCTCTAATATTTTCATTTCATTATAGTACTATAATAAGGGGGGTGGAATTTTTATACACTAAAATTTAGTATTTGACATTTGACAAAGTCAATCTTTTTATACACTTATCCTACATGACTTTTCCATCTGAAAACAATATCACTCACCATACCCAAAAACCTATATGTTTTTTTAATCCTAATGCATTATAATTTTATATTAGTCACCTATATGAACACTCATTTCTATATTAAATTATATAAATAAACTACTTAGATATTTCTAGAATAACACATTGACATTTATATTTCTTAGATAATAACCTTAGACTCAAACACTAACATTGATGTTGTTGTAATAACGCTAACATTACCATCCTTAACATTTTAACAACTATGTTTTAAAATAAAATGATTCACATAGATTGACCCATTCAGCTAGTGTGTTGATGGTGAAAAAATTTACCTAATCAAGTACATATAAATTAAAACAAATGTTAAGCTTATCATCCATGTGGAATTATCAAGTAATCCTGAAATACACTAATGAATATTGAGAAAATCTCCTCTATTCTTACCAAATTATAAATCAATCACTAGTATTAGTTTTCAACCAAGTTTGAAACATACCAAAATAGGTTAAGCACTAATATTGTCAAGATAAAAATCAAGAGTTCTAGGTGTATTCATATAGTGAAAGAACATAATTGTACTTTCACACTAAAGGGAAGAACTATGTGTGGCTTTAATTCCCTCTTTAGAGTATTATAAACATATAAAGTACTCAATTATCAATGGGGGTGATTAGGGTTAGCTCAACCCAATTACAATTCCTCAATTATTTTTATAGATTTTCATCCTTCACAAGTGAACCTAGGGATTTAAGGAGAAGAGAGCTAATTTATAGAGTAACACATGAATTCAATGGTCAAATATAACACCTATAATTACTTATAAAAAAAATTAGACCACATTTTATAGTCACAAAAAGACAATTTTCCTAGGATAATAATGTTAATCATTGTCACCACCATCAATGTTTCTTCCTACAAATGATAGTACCAACTCTTCATACATAAATAATTCGTTCTATATCTAAATTAATCATAGGCCTGATTTTAGTCTATTTACACTATTATAATATAGTAATAATCAATTATCAATAAAATAAAACTAAGTATTTTTTTATCTCTTTTGTACTTTCCATAAATAGTAAATTGCATTATCATATCTATCTTAATTAGTTACATTTAGATATATGATTGACTACCATATAGTAAAATATGAATTAATTCTATAATTTTAGCCTATTGTGATTCAAACTAATATAAAAATATTGTAAAAACATTTCAAGATCAATAGGTTGGTATACTAAGGAGTACATACAACACTGAATTCAAAATATATAGTCACAAATATCCTATTTAGGACCTTTTTGAATGTATGAAATTTTCTAAAATGTAGTATGAAGTCCATTATTTATGAAAAATTGATCTAAGGAAGCTATTATAGAATTTTTTTATGACCAACATGCCCTATTTTCAAAACCTCAATGAAGAACCTATTTGAATTCAAAATTTTATGTTTATGCCTCACTGTGAAATGAATTAGTCTAGGCTTAAGACAAAATAATTATCTTAAAGTTTGGGTTAAAATAAAGGTTATTAAAAAATTATTGTCATAGTATATTCACTTGTAATTATAAACTTTAGCAGAATGAGATCTTAGTTTGATTCTAAACTAACCAAACTGACTTAGTATTTCCTAAGTTGCTTTACCAATATAATTGATATCTAAGTCTACAGGTCTAAATTGACATGTTTATCAAAGTTATTCAATACATCTATTTGGATTTTAGTTATGTGACATTCATTGAATTTGGGTTTTCATTTTATTTATGGTCTAACATGGATAATTTGAGTTTCCCAATTGTGTGGTCTTTTCAATATTATTCAGATTACATAAGGCCACTTTTCTAGGGACCACTTGATCTAGCTCAAAAAGAAATTTGGCATTATGAGTGAATTTGTATACTTGTATTTTTTTAGAATTTCCTTAACAAACTCTTCACCACGTCTCTTTTTATCTTAGATTAACCATAAAATTCAATAGTATAAATGTCATTTGAATTCCAAATACTAAGTCCCATGCTTTAGGATTGGGACATGCATCTTCATCTAGCTCACTCACTTCTATCAACCAAAATGACTCAGGTAAAGGCTCCATATACATATAGATAATTGAGATCATGCCACATGGAAAAATATATATAATCTATGAATTTTAAGGTATTAATACATATTAAAATATTAAAGACCATCTGAAGTAGTGTGTTCCATCCACATCACAATCTCAACAAGCCATAGCATGTTAGAGTTTTTAGTAACCTAAGGGTGTCAGAGATGATATAACCTCAAGAGATCCTAATGAGTGAGTAGATTATGCATGGATCCAATTAAAAATTTTAATCTCCTAGGAGTGTTAGATGGAAGAACCTAAGGAGATCCTATTGAGTGAGTATATTCTATGTAGAACCTATCATAGTTTTTGATCTCCCAGGGGTGTTAGAGATGTCATAACCCTAAGAGAGTCTGATTAGTGAGCATATGTTACATGGATCTTATCATATTTTTTAGTCTCTAATGGGTGTCAGAGATGTCAAATCCCTGGGAGAGCTTGACAAAACATATTCTTACACATTTTAATTCAATTAAAAATTATAAAAAAGGGCATGGGTCATCCTAATTAAATCAAGAAAGAGGTATAATTAGAACCTAGGCCCAATCCCAAAGTCACACATCACTCTCATACACCAAAGGGAAAAATCAATCAAAGTGGATTGGGTAAGGGAAATAAAGATGCATGTTAGATAATAAGCCAATAAAAATCACTATGTGTACTCAACAAGTCTAAGTCGATGAATCTAGTGCACATAAATTAAAAAGAGTGACACCCCAACCATGCCTAATTAGAATAACCTACAAATAAAATACCCAACTAGAGTAAGACACATGGACTAATTGGAGGATACTCAAGGTGACATAAGAGATAAGATAGGTGTGTTATTACTAATCCCTCACATTAATCAACTTGGGTAATTGGGATTTTATTAAATAACTTATAGACATCCTTTCACCATCATGAAATTCAAACTAAGCATGTGTTTTCAAAATTCTCTGAGTAAATTTTGAATCAAAAAATATCCAAGTGGATTGAGCCACATAATTAGAATTAAACTTATGTAAGGTGATCCCCAAATGTCATTAATAAAAAAATATCACAGAGCCTTATAAGTCCTCAAAGTAATTATTTTATTATTACAACTCTTAGCTTCTAAGTATACTTAATTTTAGATCTTTCCTAAGCTTGTAGTGCTTCCCTCAGATTTAGAAATATATGATAATTAGCTCCCCAACTCTTAGCCATGGCCACATAATAGAGAGGGGGGCCACCCTATATCTCTATGGAACTAGAATCTATAGAGAGAGGGGGGCCACCCCTAATATATAGAGTAGAGCCCATTAAACTCAACTTTATAGGGTTTCCCCCCCTCTATATAGATTGATTAACTCTATCTTTGGCCAATAGATAGGGTTTTTTGGCAACCCCAAACCATATAAAGTTAAGTGAAGTGCCTCTATATATATAGATGGGATGGCAACTTCAGTTGGGGCTTGACGCATCAAGGGACTCAACAGACTCTCTATAGTATCTATCCATCTAGTGGAAGCATCTCCCAATATGGCAATCAATGGCCCGGTGGTCCCATGTAGATACACCACATAGCCCTATCAAGAATATTTCTGATGGGCCATCTATCTATATATATATATATATATACGTGATACGACTGATGACTTTATAGACGTGACCATATATCAATCTAATCTAATTAATAATCTATCTATGGGGTGATATAGTTGGGAGTTTAGAGTTTAGAGTGGGGCCAATGACCCCCCCTCTATTATCTATGGGATAGAACTGCCACCCCTATATATCTAATCTATATGGTATGGCACCCAGATCTAATCTCTATAGATGGGGATGGGGCCCTATCGATTAGATGGGGCCCCCATATAGATACTCCATATCTAGAATATAGACTCTATCTCTATCTATAGCCAAAGCCAAAGCCAACTCTATCTCTATCTCTATCTCTATCTCTATCTCTATCTCTATCTCTATCTCTATCTCTCTATAGATGGGGTTGGGGCACTCTAGAAACTTAAAATCCTAGGCTTTAGCATAAATATAGAGATACCACATTTTCATTAGACCTAACCTAATTTGATCACTACAACAAATTATTATGAATAATTGAGGATGTGTAAAAGCCCACTTAAGATGAAGATGAGGATGAGACACAATTCCTCAATGAACTTAATTACCTAGAAAATTTAGTATTTATCAAGGATACTTCTAAACCATAGGTGTTCCCATGTGTTGATCTCTTTCAAAACATGTTATGGAACTATGTGCATGTACATGATGTTATGTAGGATTGGTATACACTATATTGTCTCAAAACAAAATTATAGATATCTCTAGGACTAATTTTAAATAGTATTATAACCTCCTAGAGTATAACCTAGATTATGACTAGAGTATAATGGACACATTGATTGAGACACAAGAGATATATGGGGTCCTCTAAAATTATTCCATTGATATTGATTGATGGACCAAAAATGAGTATATCAATGTGTTCCCCATTCATCTCTTTTAGGAAGGTCATGTAAGGTTGATCTTGTTGAATAATTTATTCAAAGAAAAGTATGTCATTTACATGAACATAATTTGGGTTCCTCTACTAAGCATCATCCTTGAGGGAAAAGGAGTCTTGTACCTTGGGAGCCTCATCAAATTCAATATGGTCAAGGGTGTTAGTGAGGACCGAGGGGGTGGAAATTTTTTCATGCCAAGCTATCTTGTGTATGTGTTATGCTCTACCCTCACATTCAATACTTATGTGGTCCTACCATATACCCCTACTCAAAATTTGATCCATGTGGTTTTATACAAACTATATATGCTTCATTCTAGGAATGACATTTAGTGAATTTACATATCCTTCTACCCAGTGGTCTACATGGAAAAAATGAGAGGCCCATGCCATGACTCTCATATGAGATCAAGAGACACTCATACCCATAGGAGTTTACTATTACTATCTAGACCACACCATCATATAGATGGAGGGAATCTAACAATCCACTTTTAACCTACCCTACTAGGTCTCAGACCACCTTACTGAGTAATAAATTGATTATCAAATGGTTAAAGGTGTCTTAGGTTACCCACTTAATTACTGATATAATTCATGCTTAGATTTTCTAATCTTCATCCACCACCATGCATATAAGAACCTAAAGTTTATGTGAAATATGACACTAAACAAGAATTTATATGCCCTAAGGAGAACTAAACATAGAGAATGGGACCCTTGAGGGGTAATCAATGCCCATGTGGAAAGGTACATTAACACATGAACATCACATACCACCATTAATGTCATGAGGATGATGAGATTCATCTAAATTTAACTAGTGATGTTGAAGTGCTCACAAAGGTGGAGGCAAACAAGAAGAAAGGGAAGAAGGACCAATATAAGCCAGTCAATGAGGAAAGGTTGATGCCACCTTTACAAGATCTTTTAACACAACCTAGGGAACAAATTTAGGTGATTTCACCCCACATATCTAGGATAATTATATATGGGTCACTACACCTTCACCTTCATAAGATTCACCTCCCTGGGTTATAGCTCAAGATTTTCCACCTCAAATTTCATCAACCACTCCACTATTGATGGTTCATGTGTTACAATTTGACATAAAGAGTAGTTATGATGTGATACTAGAGTGGGACAAATAAGTAAAAATCATGGAGATTCTTTCCAACACTATTATTATCCTTCCATAACCCATTAAATAACCCCAAGATTCCATGCTCCTACTAGGCCTATTCTAGTAAGGCCATCCCTAGATCCCATCACATCAAATCCCCAATTCACATAGATACCCTTAGATCTATCCATGTTAAAAATACTTGCTTCCTAATTTCCCTTCTCAACCCATTTACCTTGTAAGAATATTCATGGTCCACCTAGGATCTCTAGGAGTTTTAGTTGCATGGACCTCATCTTTATGAGTGTCATGATCAATTCAAGTAGTTTATCTAGCTCTAGGGAGGGCCTAAATTTTGATGGATCCAATATCTATAGTGATAATATACACTATGGCTACCTCATCAATAGACCATTAGTCACTCCTCTAGTGTAGAAAATTCCTAGTGTCCCCACCTCAACTACCTTGATGGCCATCTCTGTAAAAAGTGCACCCATATGCATAATTCTAGTGGCCCAAACTTTGAAGTGCCTAAAACTACTCTAATAACAATGCATGTTTCTCTATAAATAATTACAAACATGAATCTTTTTATTCTCATTACATGAGTTAGTTTGAGAATAAGACCTCAAAAGAAGGAAAAAGTGATGTTTCTAGTCCACCTAGTTTAGGTTCTAAAAGCTCCAATGACTCCTCTGACCATTATAGTAATTGTAATTAAACCATTTAAGAGATCCAATAAAAATAAAAATGTAACTTCCTGACCACCTTTTGTGCAACTTTATCCTCCCATTACTTCCTAGTCCTTATTATCCATCACCCTAGGGCTTCAAGGATTTGGCATTAACTAGTTAGTTTATTCATTTTTATTGAGTACTCCCCTACCAGGTGCCATTGGTCTATACTTCAACATTACCCCTGATTGATGGCATGACTGATTATTCCCATGGGGATATCCATTCATCATTCCTCATTTCATTCACATACCTCTTCCTCCTTTACTTCTCTTATCCTTCCTTCCTCTTCATCCATCTTTCCTCCTCTTAGACCTCCTCCATCTACCTCAACCTTTACCATCCTACCTTCATTCTCTTCCACCACCCTAGGAATTACTATTGGTTAAATTTAGGTTGGGTCCCTATCCCCTAGCAAAGGAAATATATTATATATGGTCTATCAAGATGATTTATAAGTCCAATGGGAGTTTGATGGAGCACCTAGGAGAATGAAGAGGGTTATCACATAAAGGTTTA
>JARHVA010001442.1:2382500-2385000 GCA_037957365.1 Torreya grandis
ATTTAAGCAAGTCAATCATAATGTCATTTTATTATTAAAGCCAGATGGCATAAGGATCTTCATTTACATTCATGAATCCCTTTCAAAAAGGATCTACATTTAGAGTATATACATCTTGTTACATTCTAGTTTATAAAAGGGTTTTAATAAGTAGATAGAAAAAATCTCAGCCCATAGCTGGGTTATTACACAAAATACTAGCTTTCACAAGATTATTTCAAGCATACTAGCTACTATTAACATAGTCAAAGCATGGTATTTCATCCATATATTAAATAAACATGAGGCATAACTCTAGGATGTTTTAATAATGGAAGAAAAACTAGTCTTCAATAATGTTCCTTGTCTACTCCAATAGATATAAATGTCATTTTAAGGTGGGATCACTTCCAAACCTTTTTCTATCATTAAGATATTTATTAATGCACCCCAAGCTTGATATTCCCACCAATGAACATGTTTAAATCATAAAAAATTTAAGTTTGGGTATCTAAAAAAGGGTGTAAAAACCCAAGGGAATGATCATGCATAAACCTATAGTCTTATTCCTAGTTCTTACCCAAGGAGACTCCTAGTACCAAATAAAAATCATATAAAATTTTAAATGAACATATAAGTGGAGCTAATTATTTCATATATGTGTGTGTGTGTGTGTGTGTGTGTGTGTGTGTGTGTGTGTGTGTGAAATAATTAGCTCCACTTAAATGTTCATTTAAAATTATATATGATTTTTATTTGGTACTAGGAGTCACCTTGGGTAAGAACTAGGAATAAGACTATAGGTTTATGCATGATCATTCCCATGGGTTTTTACACCCAAGGGAATGAGCATTTAAGTGAAGCTATATGTTTATGCATGATCATTCCCTTGGGGTTTTACACCCAAGGGAATGAACATTTAAGTGAAGCTAATTATTTCATATAACAAGCATGTATTATAATGAGATTTCTTGATACTATATATATATATATATATATATATATATAATATCAAGTAATCTAATTATAATACATGCTTGTTATTATACTAGATAGCATGAGGATGACTCACTCAGTTGATTCCATCTAGCAGTCATCAGAGGGATAATAAAAATACCACCATTCCTAGCATGGGAGGGATTAAAAATATACCGCCATGACATTCATGAGAGGGTTAATCAATCTACCAACATGCCTAATATGGGAGGGCTTAATAATCTTCCACCATGAAAGGTATTGTGTATACAAAGCCACTTCATATTATCACTCAACTATACACATTTCCTCAATAAATATATAACATTCCAGTCAAATAGAGAGAAAAACATCTCCAAGTCCCTCAAGTCAGAAAGAACTACATGGCATCCAATTCACATCCATGGAAAAGATAAGAAGATAGATAAAATAAACCAAGTGATCTTATTCATCATGAAATAACAAATCCATCAAATATAAACATAAATGATTTCATCCAAAGAATATAAGCTATAAATGATTATTTAGAAACCAACCTATTGACTCCATGACCTTTGGGTGATATCCTATATTAGTCTCAATACTCAATGCTCCTAACCAACTCTTCCTACTCACTTTTCTTCTTATTTATCTCCTGTACTTATTTTATTCTTTTTTATTTTGAAAAACCATCCAAAAGTATCCAAAAGTTTCAAAAAATTCCCTCTAGTGTCGATCTATACTTATACATAAATACATCTTAAAATTGACCAACCACTTCTATTTACTAGCCCATGCCTCATTAAGGGTCATTTTTCCATGTCCATAATGGCATATGGTGGCTTTTCATAATTATGCAGTTGTTTCCTAGACCAAATCACCTTTTCTTGTCTTAAGACACATGTAATTAATGGAAAGATCTACCAATCAACCATTAGACATTAGATACATTGGTTTACTCAAGTTAAAATATATTAAGGTAAGGAGATAAGTTTCACCAACCAAACTTAAAATTTGGCCACCTACATAACATGCTAAGGTTGAAAGAGAGGGAAATGACATCCAGGCCATCAACTAATAGGATGGTTCAATAAGTTTAAGGTCTAAAGTAATGTGTTAGTGATATAACCATGCTTGGTGTAGTCTCTTTGTTGCATTGGTCCTTCCCTTTTCATGCACACTCAATGCACACATCAAATTCCTCTAACCTAATATCTAAGCCTACAAAATTTAATCAAAATAGGGACACCCCATCAATTATAAATAGAAAAAATACAAAAGAATACATTTATTCACATAGATATATTCACATAAAGTCATACATATACATTTTCCAATTTTCAATCTTATGATAAATGATTCAAACATCATTAAATCAAAATATCACATGGACATAATTATATTCTATATTATAACTTCACATAAAGAAATGCAAGCATTAAACTTCATTAGGTAATAAAATAATACATGATTGATAATAAGTCTTTCTAATGGTATCAACACATGATAAGTGTCATTAAAATCCTTGCATGTCTTAGTAAGATGTGGTTAATAACATAATCTAGAA